>LTAE01002184.1:35650-46138 GCA_001647135.1 Pontederia paniculata | reverse complement strand
CCCCCCCTCCCCTCTTGGTGCCATTCCAGATCCCACATCCTCTGGGATCCTAATGGGACTAATACAAGAGGTCTCCATCTCATAAATTGGGGAACTGTCCAGCTGCCAAAATATGAAGGAGGATTGGGAATTAGGAATCTGCATCACACACGCATCTCACTATTAGCCAAAAGAATCATGGTTGCACTAAATGGTGCTAATAACCCTGGGTTAAGTTTGTTACAGAAAAATATGGCCCCTTACATCCCTGGTTCCCTTGCACTACCCCAAATCTAGCCTGGAGCTGGAAATTAATCCTTGAAGAAATGTCCCAACTGAAAATGGGGTTCAAAAGCCTGATAGGTAATGGTGCCTCAACTAAAGTAATGATGGATCCTTAGCTTTTCTCAACTCCCCTTGATCTCATGCCCACTTATGTGAATGTTGAAACTTCCCTTATGAATATGAGCGTAAGTGATCTCATAACTAATAATTCATGGAATCTGCACATGTTGTCTACTTATTTTGGTGATGTCTTAGCTGTTAAAATTGCTGCTATTTTTTTTACCTGCTTACACTGGTGATGACATGTGGATATGGGCACCAGATATTAATGGTGATGTAGTGCTAAATCTGCTTATAAATTTCTAAGCTGCTAGCCTTTGCCGCCCAGGAGTTCAGGAAATCTGATTTGGAAAAAAGTGTGGGACATTCCAATTCCCCCCAAAAGTCATTTATTTTTATGGAAGCTTCTACATAATCGTTTGCCCACAAAGGATTCTCTCTTGAGGGTTGATTCTTCAATTAATCCTAGTTGCTCGCTTTGCGGACTAGCAGTTGAGACAAATTCACATCTATTTTTTCACTGCTCTATAACAACTCAGTTATGGGTCATATTTCAGTAGAAAATAAACTTTAACTTTGAATTTATTAATGATTGGGAATACAGTAACTGGGTTAAGGAAGGTCATGAACTTGATACTCATACTAGGCAATCTCTTCTCTCTTTATTCTCTTATTGTTTATGGGGAATATGGAACATGAGGAATGATATATACTTCAGATCCAAATCAGGGACCGTCTCTAAGGTCTGGGTGAAGGCTTTGGTCGGCTTTAATGAACATCAGATTGCACACATGTCTGAAACCCCTACCCCCAAGAACTCTATCCGAGTCAAGTGGGAGCCCCCTCCTCGCCTCTGGTTCAAATTGAACACAGACGGCTCTTTCATAGCAGCCGATGAGATAGGGGGAGCAGGATACTTGCTAAGATGTGCTAAATCTTCATTGATTGCTGCAGGAGCACACTCGCGCAGTGCAAATTCAATTCTAGAGCTCGAAGCATGGGCTTTACTTGAGGGACTCAACAGATGCAAGCAACTAAACATCACAAGTGTAATCGCTGAAACAGACTCAGAATCCTTGGTGAAGATCATACGCCGAAGATCGAAGGGACCATGGAAGATTCGAAATATCTTACATGACATTTTCAGCATCACCACAATCTTTTGTAACTTTGAAATTAATCACTGCTACAGAAATGCTAATCAAGCAGCTGACTTTTTGGCACTTTTTGGACGTTCTAGCAACGTCAACTATTTTTTAGAGGATGATCCACCACAGGATCTCCTAAATATCATGTATCAGGATTCCTTGATTAATAGATAATTACACTTCTTTTAGAAAATGAACAAAGACATTGACGTCAGGTAGTTACATAAATTATACTATAATGAAATAGATGCCCATATACGGAC
This sequence comes from Pontederia paniculata, assembly GCA_001647135.1. Taxonomy (NCBI): domain Eukaryota; kingdom Viridiplantae; phylum Streptophyta; class Magnoliopsida; order Commelinales; family Pontederiaceae; genus Pontederia; species Pontederia paniculata. The sequence continues at coordinate 44,403 of LTAE01002184.1, read as the reverse complement.
CTGATTGGAGCATCTTTTGGTTTCATCAGAATGTTCAATGATATATGCTCGCACTTGATTTGCCACCCCATGAATATCAAAAGGAAAAAAAAATGTCAATTGCTTCCTAAAATCCATATGCTTTGTCTCAATAATGTACCACCAATTTAGAAGCATATCATGCAAATAAGGAAAACTATCAGTGAAGACTTTGATGAAGTAACAGGAAATTTCGGACTCATCATGTGTCAAAATATTAGACTGTTTGGATGCAAGTTTTGTCTGGTTTGTGCAAGAAGCTAGAAAAAAAAATACATTATTGGCCCAAAAAGTGACAAGATTGCATGATCTCACAGGAAGCACTTTTAACCCGTAACAAAATAAAAAAATAAACAAATAAAAAGATCTTACTTTACATTTAGGTCAAAACAAATATACTAGAAGAGAGAAGCAATTTTAATACCAATGCAATACTCAAAAGATAGCAAAAAAAAAAATTAAAGAGTTATCTGATATATATAACTTTGAACAAGAAAAGCAGACCAAATTAATTTTTAACTTCTATTTTTGGAGACGTTAATCTATCCATTATCCATTATTGTTGATCTGACTTATCATTAATCTTAACTTTTTGATTTATTAAATATCAGTCTTGGGAATTAAAGAAGAATGAAAAAAAATATTATTCTTCTCTTTCGCTGCGCGAGCTCGCTTGTGCTCGGGCTCTCGCACAACAAACACGACGAACTCGTTTGTGCAAGCTCACCTGCACAGGCAAATTCGTCGCATGCGAGCTCGTGCAGCACACGAGCTTCCCTGCCCATGTGAATTAGATCATCTATTTCATTTTTTTATATTTTTTAAATGAAGGATATTTTTTTCTTAAATAAAAAAGAATAAGAAATATAAAGAACTAGATCAACTTGTAGGATTGAAAAAAAAAAGATTATATATACTTCTATCTATTTTATAGTTTGGAATAAAATTTGATAAATTGTGATATTTAGAGAGATGTTTATGAAAATAGTTCCACAACTAAATACATTGGATGAGCATTTTTTTAAGAATTAATAAAAAGGACAAATAATGAAAAAAGGTTAAAAGTTTACATGTTAATAAAATGTATTATTTAGGAGATTTTTTTTAGAGTTTTCAATATTACCTGATAATATTATATTAAATTATTTAGGCTCATAACATTTTTTTTGTTCGTTTAATTTAATTACATTCAATTTATATTGTGATTGAGAAGTGGCAAACCATGGGGGAGGTGGTAATTGTTATATTTTTTTCCTTTAAAATTTTATTCAAATAAATGTTGAAAATAACCATATAAATAATAATATATTTTTTATTAATTGTATAATTATTACTAAATTCACCCTAGCAATTTTTATTATTTTTATCATAACCATTACATAGATAATTATTAGTATTTCTAATAATTCAGATATTAGTATGATTAATTAATTATAATAGATTATTAGTTAATTATAAATAAAAAATAAGAATAAACATATTAATTTTTTATTATTAGTTAGAAAATAATATACTACTTATTTTAATTATTCATTTGTTTGATATATAATTTTATGAGTTTAGCTTATATATTTGTGATTCGAGTTCACCGAATTTAAATGAATTTTTCGTAAATTTACAAATTTAAGTACTTTGTTCAAATGTATTTTGAAAAAAAAAGTTGAACATCATTTATTAATTTTTTATATAATAAACAAAGCAATAGAAATTGTCAGACATAATTATCTATGTATACTAAATAAAATAACGTACATTACTAAAAAATTAATAAATGATAATCTTTCACAAAGGTAATTTAAATTTTTAATTAATATCAAGTGACAATGATGTAATCTCGGTCACCTATTATCAAACTTGGATGCACTTTCATGAGGGGTTTTCCTCGTACTCCATAGTAGTTGCATTTTGAAAAAAAAGAATAATACACCTAAAAAGCACTTCATGTTTTGTAAGGATGTAGAGTGAATCTTAACCATTTGATACATAATTAATGGTAGATTTTAAAATTAATAAAAAAATTATGACTTATCAAATCTATCATTGATTATGCATTAAATAATTAAGATCCGACCTACATCCCTATAAAACATGATGTGCTTTATAAGTGCATTAAACACTTTGAGATGTGTTTAATGCACCTACAAAGCACTTCATATTTTGTAGGAATGCATGGAAAATTTTAATCATTCAATACATAAGTAATAGTATATCTTAAATTAATAAAAAATTATGACTTATCAAGTCTACTATTGATTATATATTAAATGACTAGAATTTGTTCTACATCCCTACAAAGCATGCCTTATAAGTGCATTAAACCCTTTGAGAAGGGTTTAATGCACCTACAAAGCACTTCATATTTTGTAGAAATGCAGAGTAGATCCTAATCACTTAATATATAATCAATGATATATCTTAAAATTAACAAAAGCTTATGACTTATCAAATCTATCATTGATTATGCATTAAATTATTAAGATGCGCTATGCATCCCTACAAAATATGATGTGCTTTATAGATGCATTAAACCCTTTGAGAAGATTTTAATGCACATACAAAGCATTTCATGTTTTGTAATGATGCAGATCTTAACCATTCAATACATAATTAATGGTATATCTTAAAATTAATAAAAATGATGGCTTATCAAATATATCATTAATTATACGTTAAATGACTAGGATTAGCTTTGCATCCCTACAAAGTATGAGGTGCTTTGTAGGTGTATTTAAACCCATGTTTAATGCACCTACAAGCACTTCATGTTTTGTATGAACGCATAGCAAATCTTAACCATTCAATGCATAATTAATGGTAGATCTTAAAATTAATAAAAAAATATGGCTTACCAAATTTATCATTGATTATACTTCGCTCTGCATCCTTATAAAATATGAGGTGCCTTGTAGGTGCATTAAACTCGTATTTCCTGCACCTACAAAGTGCTTCATGTTTTGTGGAGTTTAGAGCGGATCTTAACCATTCAATACACTATTAATGAAAAAATTGAAATTAACAAAAAAATATGATTTATCAAATCTACCATTGATTATATATTAAATGATCAAGATTTGCTCTGCATCCCTATAAAAGCATAAGATGCTTTGTAGAGACATAATGCACCTGCAAAGCACTTCATATTTTATACGAATGCAGAACGGATCTTAACCATTCAATGTATAATTAATGGTAGATCTTAAAATTAACAAAAGATCATGACTTATCATTGATTATGTATTAAATGATTAGGATCCACTTTGCATCCCTACAAAGCTCAAAGGATTTAATGCACCTACAAAGCCCATCATATTTTATAGGGATGTAGAATGGATATTAATCATTCAATGCATAATTAATGGTAGATATTAAAATTAATAAAAAAAATTATCACTTATCAAATCTACCATTGATTATATATTAAATAACTAGGATTCACGCTATATCCCTACAAAGCATAAAAATGCTTTGTAGGTGCATTAAACCCTCATATTTTGTATAGATGTAGAGCGGACTTTAATCATTCAATGCATAAATTAATAATGAATTTAAAATTAATAAAATAAACTTTAATTTATCAAATCTATCATCGATTATGCATTAAATGATTAGGGTCTGCTTTGCATCCCTACAAAGCATGACATGTTTTATAGGTGCACTAAACACTTTGACTTCATTGAAAATATGTTGGGTGAAAAAGATAGAAGAAGTGAATGTAAACTTGCAACATCATTTAGGAGTCATTTCTGAGGATTATCTTTTCAAATTACTGATAATATTCTATTAAATTATTTGGGCTCATCATATTGCGTTGTTCACTTATTTAAATTTTGTAGGCAATCTACCTACCTAGGCAATGCATATTGATTGTGACGTGATAATCTGGATTTCTCATGGAAGAGGTGACAACTAGATCGCCACTTGAGTGACTATGTGCTATATTTTTTTCACATTTGTTTTTTAAAACTTTATTGAAATAAATGATAAAATAATCAAATAAATTTAATTTAATATTTTATTAATTAGTATAATAATTATTAATCATTATAGTAACACTTTTATTTTTATTATTATCATTATTTATACTAATTCTAATATTGGTATTATTAATTAACTACAATAAATTATTCATATATTAAAAATAATAAATAATAAATAACAAAAAATTATTAATAATTATTAAAATATAATATTAATTAAGTATAACTATTTTTAATTTTCTATTATCACTTTTATAAAATTGTATACTATTTATTTTATATATTTATTTATTTTATGTATAAATTTTATGAGTTTAAGGTATATGTTTATGATTCAAGTTTAAAGAATTCAAACTAAATTTATATAAATTCGTAAACTTAATTATTTCATTCAAGAATATATTGATAAAAAATATACATTATTTATTATTATGTTATATAATAAATAAGATAATATAGATGGTTAGACACATTATTTATGCATATTAAATAAAATGATGTACATTATGGATAATTTGATAAATAATAATTTTTTTCGAGAAAATATAGATTGTCAAGTAATACAGTAATACAGTGAACACAACCTTAAAAAATTGTTTAGCAAGTTACTTAATTCATTCATCTGATTTTTATAACTCATATCCCCTTGTAACTGATGGCTATAGATAATGATCTTTTTTCATTTTCCTTCGCGAATAAATTCTTATGAGTAGGACACAGTTAATTTCATTTTTAAACAAGTAGACTAACACAAATACGCAGAGTTCCCCAAGGGAGGAATATGTTAAAGTTAAATAATATAAAAATGAAAATTTAGAAAAAAAGATCTTTAATAACATTTGTAACTTTATATAATTAGCTTAAATGGGAGATTTCAAATTTTAAAAAATCAGAAAAAATGTAAAAAACTTAGGTTTGATGGCATAAAAACAGAGCTTCATCAAGTTCAAGTGTTATATAGATAGATAATTAATCATCTTTGTAACTTAAATGAGATTAACAATTAAAAAAAATATGAGAAGGGAGACGTTCAGCGGCGAAAGAAAGCTTCTTTTAGTTATATATAGAAAGATAGAAGATATAATTAATGACTGACCTCTAAAGCATGTCTTTTATGTACAAAATATCATATAGCTTGTGATAAATTCCATAAATACTACAGAAAATCAAACGGAACCAAGAATAAAAGTGAAAATTTGCTAATATACAACGTTTTGTTGGAAAAAGAATATAGGGCATAGAAATAGTCCTTAATTAAAATAGTGCAATTTTCTCATGTCATGTCCAATTCATAATCCTCCCAGGTTCACTTGTTCCATTTGTATCCTGATGATATGTTACACAATATGAGAAGAATAATTAATCGAACTGTAATGATGAAATATCTCAAACACAGAAGAAAGATTCTTGGAAGTGAATATGTTGAATCTGGTCCAGTACTATCAAAGTCTTCAGCTATCGCAACCCCAATCTACAGACTGGATTGTTCTTCACAAGGTCAAAATCAACCTGCAAACAGTAAAAAAAGGGAACGATCAAAAAGCTATTCTATTTCTAAGCGTACATTTATCTGCACAACATTTACCTTTGTGCCAAAGAGATCCCTAATGTTATCAATCCCATACAAAATCATTGTCGGCCTGAATGACAAAGATGATTCTCAAGTAAGATTACCAGGAGAAAAATAGGTTATGGTGCCAGATGAAGGCTGGACTCAAAATAATGTATTTCGATGTGTAACCATAACGCATTGTCACTTAGCTAAGACTCAGAGAAATATTGTTAAAATGACACAAACTGAAAGTAATGTATGCTATGCAGGCCATAAAGTAAACCCCGCTTCTCAAGTTGGCAGAATATTTTGTAACAAGCATAAAGATGAATGTCACCCCCAAATCTCACCCGGAGTCCTGATCATAATAATGTGCCTAAGTTATTGTACTGTGTTTTTCCTTGTGTGGATGATAGCAAACCAAGACAGTTTGTCTGTCTTAACCAACGTAAAGAACAAATGTATACCTCTCCAGGGAAAGACCCCAAGCAATAACATTGACATCTTCAGGAAGACCCATAGGTAGCAACATTTCTGGCCTAAACATGCCAGAGTTGCCAATTTCAACCCATTTCTTCAAGCCTTCATGATAACTGGAAGACAGACCGATGAGATAAAGCTACAAGATAAAAATTATAAATAAAGAAAAAAGATGTATACCTGAATATTTCCATACTTGGTTCAGTGTATGGATTATAAGCAGGTTTGAATTTAAGCTTTGACATGCCTAGTAACAAGGATAAAGAATGGAAATGTGAGTGATGTTTTATAATGAAACATAATTGATGCCAACATGAAAATGAATGTCTTAATCTTCAACAACTGTAGATATTGTACCCTTTAAAAAAACTTTAGATATTAGACAGATTGGCCTGGGCAAACAAAGAAAGAATCACCTGGAGGAAAGCTAATAAATCATCAAGAATACTAGTAAATCATACCAAGCCGTGCAAAGAAGTCATGCAACACTCCTATCAGATCTCCAAGGGTGAGACCACGATCACATATAAGACCTTAAAAAAAAAGAAAAAGAATAAATTTCAAGTTTGCAATGAGTCAGTGATATATTGCATGTCATGAAGATGGAGGCCAACTGCAGAACTACCTTCTATCTGATGGAACTCAGCAAGATGGGTTCGGTCTACTGCTTCATTGCGAAAAACACGATCAATAGAGAAGTACCTTTTAGGGGTAAAGTTTTCCTGAAAATATTCAGATTCATCATGAGGTATAGCTGTCCATCAGATAGTAGAAAACAGGACTGTAGAATATAATATGTGAGCAGTTCAACAGTCATATTTTTATTGTCGTGTGAGAAGAAAAACCCTCAAGCAAACAAATTCTTGACTATCTATTAATTTGAAGTATGAAACATAACAAATTTACAAACACATTATAAAAATGTCGACACATATTGTTACTGACTTAAGGAAAAGGTACATCGGGACAAGGTTTACATGCCACCATTCCTCTACTTCAATATGCTGGTGACACCATCTTCTTCATTCGGGGAAGATAGCTAAGGCCATCAGAGTGGCTATTTTGGTGGAGCTCTTTGGCAGAGTTTCAAGGCTAGTTATCAACCATGCAAGTCCACCTTCATGCCTTTTGGGATGGATGAGGAATGGCCAGTGGTTGTGCAGCGGAGTTACGATCACCCATCAGATCATTGACAATCGTCTATTTGGGCCCTCTCTCTCAAATTGATAGGTTGGCTTCCATGCATGGACTATAATGATTGAGCGTTTGAGGTTCAACTCTAGGGTTGGAGCTCAACATCTCTCTGAGTAATGGTCTCGTCCTGCTGAGATTAGTTCTTTCATCCCTCGCCACATATTTTATGCCAGTCCTCCATGCCAGACCAAGTACTTTGGTGTATTGATTAGCTACGAAGGAGATTCCTCTAGCAAAAGAACACCATTGTGAGCATGGGCGCATATCTTGTTGCACGGGTAGAAGTGCCATTCCTTTTCAGCTAGGGGCTAGGGGTCCTAGACCTCAATTCCATGAATTAAGCACTACTTACATTATGGGTCAATCATATCATGGGCCCATAAATGAACTTTTGGAGCTCGGTCTTCATTTTTTATGGATGAGATCTTGCATGGGAGACTAGGCCACAGGTCATTCATGGAGCCTCATCATTCTGGCGTGGGGCAGCAACAGTGATGCCACTTGTGAAGAGTCTCTTCTATGCAAAATTGGGATCGTCATGAATTTTCCTTTGGGGAGGATGAGTAGATTTCTGTTACCACTCACAGAAGCACCCCAAATTAATGCTGTCATACTGGTCTAGCCTGGAGAAAAAAACTAGATGTAGCTGGACACTAGATTTTTGGATGGCAATCACTGATGAGTTGGTAGCCGAGCTTCTCATCCTCGATAGAATATCCAACTTCTACCTTGATAGTTCCATGGGGGATGGACGGTAGCCGAGCTTCTCATCCTCGATAGAATATCCAACTTCTACCTTGATAGTTCCATTAGGGGGATGGACGGTTATGGTCCATCAAATGTTTCTCGGTTCATGAAGCTTACAACATCCTACGCGTGGGTGCAAAGGTTGATCACCCTTTTATGATAGACTGCAGACTCATCTAGAGAATGTGTGCCTCCGCAAGTCAAGATCTCACCTGGCTCATTAGACGTAATCAGGCTCTTAACAAGGTGTACTATATGAGGTGGGCACCTGCATCTGATACTACGTGTGTGTTCTGTTGAGTTAGTGTGGAGGACACCAATCATTTGTTTTTTTGGTTGCCTCATTATGTAGGAGATTTAGAGGCGGGTAGAAATGGTGGACCTACATCCTCATTCTAATTCTTTTGGATGCATGGACACTTTCGTAACACACTATAGGCACATTTCCAATAGTCTTCTAGGCAATTTGGCTTCAACGCAACATAATCTTTAGGAGGGAGAGATGTTATATCGAGAATATTGTAAATCACATCTGTTTTTTAAGATAAGAGCGGAGAGATTTTGTCCTCTATACTTTTCCCTTTGTGTGTGTGCACGCACGACGTGCGTCAATCACATCGTTTTCTTAAAGTGTGGAGATTTTTCCTCTATACTTTTCCATGTGTGAGCGCATGAGTGAGTGTGTGTGTGCATGCACGCACGACGTGCGTCAATCACATCTTTTTCTTAAAGTGTGGAGATTTTTCCTCTATACTTTTCCATGTGTGAGCGCATGAGTGAGTGTG
>LTAE01002184.1:0-35586 GCA_001647135.1 Pontederia paniculata | reverse complement strand
GGTGGAGGGGGTTTGGGGGGGTGGGGGAGGAAGAAAGAAAGGCATGGTCTTTTAAATGTCTTTTCAAATCAAAGTTAAAAGTTGATTGCACAAGTCATTTATCTAGATGAACTAATTGTATAGGACATGGTGGAACTTATTTGTGTGTACCCATCAAAAGAATTGAAGCAAATATGAAACGCTAATCCATGCCTGTGCCAATTCATAATCTGAATTGATTGCAAATGGTTGTATCATATTCTTACTCTATTTCACAGGAACTCGCTTGTTTAAAATTTCATCTTAATTCCCTTTCAAAAAAAATCATCTTAATTAGAAACTGCCATTAAATCAGTATCTTTTTTGGAGGACATTGAATCAGTATTTTCTTTGAAGGGACGCTAAACCAGTATTTTAAAGACTGCTACTCTTCATCCCTATATATTCATCAATGGAGTTTCCTTTTCTGAAGGATATACATGGGCAAAGTTAACCTATTAGGTTTTTTTGACGAAAAGTTAACCTATTAGATTATTTTCAAATCAGGAACAGAGATTCAACTTAATATCTATAAGAAAAGAATTTCACTTTTTTGAGTACCTGCTGTGCTAGCAAGTAAAGCATTCTTGTCGAGACTGCAGTTGTATGAGTTCGAAGTAGGTTCTTATCTGCCTCTTCCCTTTTCCACTCGTACTGATATCTGCAGACAAAGTTACTGTATAAGAATTTTGTTGGTATGCGTTACCATACAAGCATGACGGCATACCCTTTGGACCCATAACCACCAGATTCATGAACATGTTTAACCCTCTCAAGATAGTCTTCAGGCACTCGTCTTGTAGTTGCAGGTTCTGAAAAGTGAGAAGTCATCTCAGAGAGTCCAAGTATGAAGCAGAGAAGCAAATCAATCAAGTAATTACCTGTAAGAAAAAATGTATCATGGGAATCACGAGCAGGATGCTGTTGCGGCTGGAATAATGCATCAAAGTTCCAAAAGCTGTATACAAATGGTTAATCAACTTACATATGAGCTTATATACTAGAAAAATGCAACAATTGATGCCTAACATAAGATAAGCACACCAAACACACTTGCCATTATCATCAAAACATATTGAATTGAACACGTCAGGAGGCAAAAACAAAAAAGATGATTAATATTCTCATACAATTAGGAAAGCTCGAAATGATCGTACCTGCTTTCAACAAAGTTATTTGTTGGCATCTCCTCGAAACTGACCAGAAAAACATTTGGTCAGAAGTAGTTTTGATAATCCATATAAAATAAAGAAACATTAGGAAGAAATGTTCCTTTTTACCCCATTTCAAGGAATATGTTTTCGATTTCTTCACGGACCTATGAAAAAAAGATTTTGTGAAGGAGAGAACCCAAAGTTGGATAATCACGAAATCAGTAGTTACAATGTTGAATATGTCCATTTTTTAGGATAAAGAGGTCCAAATTTTTTCAAGCAAGGTTTGAAGGAAATAAAAGAGTGTTGTGCCATCAAGTTTTGTTCTTTACAAGTGTAATTCCTATTATTAAACAGAGTGAAGCAAAATACTTCTATTAAACATTAACTACTATACATATAACAAGTTTCATGCTAATATACTTTAGAATACATTGTAAACAGCCTAAATTTTTTTAATTTCATTTAAAATATGTTGTCAAGTTCAAGAATAGACCTTCCACAGTTGGTTGATTATATTATCTCAAAAACACAGTTGGTATTGTACATTTATGCTCATTGTGTGATCTCCTATGTATAACACTGAAAAGAATGGATAAATGATAAGCTGAAGCATACCTTGAGCAAAGGCTGCACATAACCTATTTGAATAGGTTGCACCTGTGCAGTGAGATTATACTCTTTAAACTCTAGATCCTTCCAATCACCCCTTGAAAACAAATCAGTAAAAGAAACGTCAGCATATGCAAAAAAAAGCAGAAAATTTCTACACATAAAGATAATTCACTCAGAACCGAGGAAACTATAGCATACTTAACAACAAACTGGCTATCATAGAAAATATATAAACAGGACATTCTACGAACAGGTAAAATAAGGATAGTGGAGGAATGTAATAATCAATTTCAAGAAATTGATGAGATAAAATAGTACGTCACAATTTTATTACTTCCTGAAATGCAAAATTCTGTTAAAGACATGCTTTTCCAGCTTGTGCTGTAACATTCCAAAATAAAAAGACCTAAATGATGCAGCAGGATTGCAGAAGATGGGTGTAGTCGGACGACGATGGTAATGAGGCGAGGCGAACGGCGAACAAACAATTCCGGAATCCACCAACGATGTCAATTTGCAAGTACTTATTGATAAGAAAAATAATTACTTTGGAATCCACTAGGATCACTCTGAATCCACTAGAGTTTTTAGAAATCCACCGAAGGCATTGTGAATCCACACGATAAAAGAACACGGAGTTCAATTTGAGAAAATATTCAAAATCTGATTTTTTATTCATATCTAAAGAACTCTTATCTAGAGTTTTTTAAGATAGATTTTGACCCTAATAGAAAGATCCAAAATAACTAACAAATCATCCTAAGATAAAAAAGAAAAACTAGATAACAATAATCTTAACTAATAAAATCTTTTAAACTAACAATATTTGGTGCTAAACTCTCCTTAAAAAAAATTCGCCCTTGAATTTGGATTGATGTGTTGGATTGATGTGCGGCGGTATAACTCAGATAAGTGCGACTAACGGTTTGACGAATGTGATGCAGAAGGGGGTTGAACATCTTCTTTGTATTTTTTTTTCATGACCAAAATCTAAAATAACTACAGGTCTGATCAACTTGCGCTAATACCACTTGACGTAGCAGGGTTGCGGAAGATGAGCGTAATCAGACGACGATGGCAATGAGGCGAGGCGAGGTGAACGACGAACAAACAATCTCAGAATACACCGAGAACCTTGGAATCCACCAATGATGCCGATTTTAAGTCGTCTGCTTCAATTCGATAAGAAAAATATTTGCTCTGGAATCCACCAATTTTTTTTGAAATCCACCGAAAGCATCATGAATCCACGATAAAAGAATACGAAGTTCCATTTGAGAAAACATTCAAAATATGATTTTATTCATATCAAAAGAACTCTTGCATAGAGTTTTACAGATAGAGTTTGACTTTAACAAAAAAATTTAAAATAACTAACAAATCATCTTAAGATAGAAAAAAAAGGAAAAACTAGATAACAAGAATCCTAACTTATATTTTTTTTAAACTGATAATATCTTGTGCTAATCATTAAACCAAGGTGTTCCATGCATGCACATTTGCATAAGTTCAATAATGTCCAATGGCTAGTCTAGGTTCCACTAATTAATTATTATATACTAACACGTGCAATTGTCCTTGTTAAATTGCAAGCATCTGGAATAGACATCCTAGCATCGCATTACAAAAGTTCAGTGCATTAACTAGAGAAATTTAGCCTTCTAATCTTTACCAAAACTCAGTACCATAATAACATGCTAATGCATATTCAATAGAACGCAAACCAGCAGTAACCAACAATAAGCTTAATTATAATGCTACGTACTTGAAGTCCAGACCTTATCAAAAGTACTTGTATAGTGTTTAAATTGTGGTTTTACTTTTTGCATGGTGAATAGAAAATCTACATATCATTCAGGAGCATCTACATAGTGTAAGTGTTATACCAGTATAAACATATGGCAAAAGAGATATTTTGTGTCACAAGTAATATAAGTGGTTAAGATGTCGAGGTAAAATCTTGCATTAAGAAAGCTTCATAGGCCTAATCATTTCGAAATTCAAACCAACAGCCATTTTTTTCCATTTGGAACAATTTGTCTTTTGTTATTAATTTCAGGTCAATAGTCATCCAATTTCGTTAATCTCGAGTCTCACGTATAAGATTTTAGTGGTCGTGTTAAGTAATTTAACAGCAATTAAATAAACAAATGACATGCTTAAAAGAAGTAATTTTACTTAGAGCTGAGTTTCTAAATATCTATTGGCACAAGATTTCTTTGGATTATGCTAACCATGTGGAAAGTATCATCCAGGGGATTATCTCTGGCAAGCATATTGAAGATGGCATTTTCTAATGTCGCATTTATATACAAGAAAAAAAAATAATTCTGGTACCTTTGTAAGTTTTCGCGTGTCAAATCAGTAGCAGCTTTTTTCCTCTTTGAAACATACTTAGGACCTTTTGCTAAGGAATATCCCCTCAAAGTCCTGCAAAAGATAACACCGAGATAACAAAAAGTATGGAAAGTCAAATTGCAGTATCCAGAGCCAGAAGAAACAAGAATGGTACATCATTTACTACAAAGAAATGTCTTAACAAGTGCTAAAGTCTTGGATGCAATCATCAAGAGAAAAGATGAAGTATCCAATGAAAAGAAAAAAAATCACTAATCAACAGGAAGTGAAAGTCCCTTTCAAAAACTCAGGAAGTGAAAGTTACTGTTTCTCAATGAGCTTTCTTTTGGAGAGATCTATAACAGCAGTGTCATCAACAGCCTGCAATTTCAGCATAATCAATCAGGTATTGTTAGGCTATCAGGGAAACCTAAGCTGGCAAGATATGTTTTTTTTCCTTTGTTAAGAAGCTGACGAGATACCGAGAAAGAAAAGAGTCTCAAGCATGTTTTTTTTTTAATTCTAATAACTTTAGAATAAGTAGCAGCAACACCTAGCTTGTGCAAATGGATTGAATATACAAATAGTTCATCCAACTTTGAGGATGGGGATCTATTTGCTTTGTTATCCCAAAACCTGTGAAGGCTGACTGAGAAAGAAGGACCTTACGCACAATTCCAGATCTTCCTTCTTAGTACTACCGGTCATGATGATAAGCAACTCAAATATTCAAATGACCTATTAATAACTGAAAACTAGCTAGCAACTTTACACTGCAAGATGTTTTTTTTTAGGGGTTCACTACAAGATGTTAGCAAAAAGTAGCATGCCATACCATATTAAACAAGAACAATGGGCTGACAAACCAAAATCCAACAGAACCCCATAGTTTCAACAACTGAAGACAGATTTCTTTAAGTGAACTAACATATGACATTGGGAAAAAAATTATGGATGTTCAACCAGAAAGTAATCATTGCCGTTTGGCCCCCAAGACATGAGAAAATCCAACAATTCAGCGTGATTGGATGCCCATGACAAAAAGAAGACAGAAGACTTTCACGGTTTTCAGTGTTGGTTATCCAATTGCAGAAACACTAATAGATAAATAATCTATATATTAATAGGTGAAAGAAGATTAAAAAAACACCTGTTTCTAAAATTTATGATGTGTGATTCCATGACACTGTCACAGAACCCAACAATTGAAATGGAATTGATAAAAGGCAGAAAGTGTGAAAAATGAGGCAACAAGGTGCGAGACCACCTCTCCAACTTCAATCCTCTTAAGCAAATCTTTGACTCTATCCTGGACATCTTCAACCTAAAAACAGGGTAAATCAAATAAGCATATATCACAAAAGTAGGCCCCATATATCAGCTCTATTCCAAGAAATTTAGAAAGATTTAAAAACTAAATGAAGTTTATGAAAACAATTTATCATGATTTTCAGCTTACAAGTTTCGAAATTCAAAATTTTTAAGAATAGTTTCTCCAGTAAAATGTAACTCTAGCCACATGAATATGTCATACAATCAATGAATTTCTAAGCATTATACTTTAATGGCAACACATGAAAATACAAGTGAAAAAACAGTAGCTAATTACATGAAAAAAAGGAAAATATGTCTAAAACAAAAGACAGATAGCACAAAATCAGCAAAAGCAAATTCCAGATCATTGGTTAGTGATATAACAAGGGCCTACGCTCACCATTAGGACTTTTGTCAAGTTGATGTCCTAGGAAAGAAAACAGAGGAAAGAAAATGAGATATTCTTTATGATGTATACAATGTTGCGTGTTTCAAGCGATTCGACATGTTTACTTTGGGTTTTCATACTCGACACCAGTCTGAATGTTTTTGGCCAGCATGTGATAGAATCGTGTGCTGGCGTGTAGAAACGGCAGACACTCTCGTATCTGCCGATCCCAGTTTTTGTTTCTTTTTAAACAGATGAGTTGGTCACATGAACAACTCACCACAGAAGTCACAAAGCTCTACCTTTTACTCCCGCTGCTGCTCCCCCTGCCGCTACGATCTGCTGCTGTTGGTAGTCTCTCTCTCTCAGTGGGAGCTGCTTGTGGACAGGAAACCTTCTCTCTCTCTCTCTCTCTCTCTCTCTCTCTCTCTCTCTCTCTCTCTCTAAAAAAGTCATAATGCCCTACCTTTTACTCGCGCTACTGCTCGCGAAAAAAGTTCCCTCCTTTACCAAAAATTACCTCCTTAATAAGCCTAAACCGATGGAAAATTCTTTTGTAGTAGAATATTGACCTCACTATTCTTTTTTCTGGTAGAATATGTTGCCTCACTCCTTTGGCTAATAACAAAATATCACACTATATTCAGTCTAATTTAATCACAATAATTTATTTATTTTCTTTAGTGATCAGTAAATCGATCACTAATATACTTTCGTTGATAAAGTAAATAATTTCTCCCTCCAGGTACCGCCAACGACATAAATACTGGCCTCCCTCCACATAGTAAATATGTTAAAGTTTGAGGGTACTTTAAATATGTAAGTATTATGAAGATGTTATGTGTTGTCCGTCAATCCCAGCTTTTGTTTCTTTTAAAACAGATGAGTTGGCCACATGAACAACTCACCACAAAAGTCACAAAGACCTACACCTTTTACTCCCGCTGCTGCTTCCCCTGCCGCTCGTGATCTGCTGCTGTTGGTACTCTCTCTCTCTCTCTCTCTCTCTCTCTCTCTCTCTCTCTCTAAAAAAGTCATAATGCCCTACCTTTTACTCGCGCTACTGCTCGCGAAAAAAGTTCCCTCCTTTACCAAAAATTACCTCCTTAATAAGCCTAAACCGATGGAAAATTCTTTTGTAGTAGAATATTGACCTCACTATTCTTTTTTCTGGTAGAATATGTTGCCTCACTCCTTTGGCTAATAACAAAATATCACACTATATTCAGTCTAATTTAATCACAATAATTTATTTATTTTCTTTAGTGATCAGTAAATCGATCACTAATATACTTTCGTTGATAAAGTAAATAATTTCTCCCTCCAGGTACCGCCAACGACATAAATACTGGCCTCCCTCCACATAGTAAATATGTTAAAGTTTGAGGGTACTTTAAATATGTAAGTATTATGAAGATGTTATGTGTTGTCCGTCAATCCCAGCTTTTGTTTCTTTTAAAACAGATGAGTTGGCCACATGAACAACTCACCACAAAAGTCACAAAGACCTACACCTTTTACTCCCGCTGCTGCTTCCCCTGCCGCTCGTGATCTGCTGCTGTTGGTACTCTCTCTCTCTCTCTCTCTCTCTCTCTCTCTCTCTCTCTCTCTCCAAAAAAGTCACAATGCCCTACCTTTTACTCCCACTGCTGCTCCCCCTGCCGCTCGCGGTCTCCTGCTGCTGGTACTCTCTCTCTTTCTCTCAGCAGGAGCTGCTTGCGGACAGGAAGCCCTCCCTCCCTACCTACCTACCTCTCTCCATGCAGGAGCTGCTTGCGGACTGGAAGCCCTCCCTACCTACCTACCTCCCTCTCTCCATGCAGGAGCTGCTTGCAGGCCTCTCTTCCTCCCAGTACGGGCAGGAAGCTTTTGGGCTCCCCTGCTCACGAGCACTGTTAGCGAGGAGGTCTGTCCGCTTTTTTGAGGGACGTGAGAGGATTATTAGGACATACTGTTCTGAATGTTGTCTTATTATCATTACTATTATTTGGACAGATTGTTAGGGATGAGTTTTATTATTATCATCATTATTATAGTTATTACTACTATTTTTATTATTAAATTCAGTTGTTCTTAATACTTATTTATGTTTTAGTTGAAGAAATTGCAATGTTTTATTTTCTCCATGCAAACTAATATATAAACATATTTAATGTCAAAATCTGGTAGGACTGGCCATGTCGTGTAACGTGTACACGGTTTCGTAGTTCACTGGCCCCTCAGTGTCAAATCCATTTTACATGTTTGACAACATTGGATATATCAAAGAATAACGGAAGATCAATGTTTCAAAACTAGCAAATCATTCTTCCACCAAACCACTTGAAGGATCCTAAAAGCTAAACAGGTACTGAACTAAATTATTCATATTGGCACATAAATGTGTCATCCTTCAAAATTATACTTTTTTAGAAACGAAACTATACTTAATTAGTAGCCACTAAGTTGGTTCGAAAAATCACATGTATTCATCCATTAAAAAACATATGTCCATATGCATTGTCTAGACTTGCATGCAGCACATAAGAAACCACTAAAAACAAGTAGTAACAATTGTTTGGTGCATATCAGAGGATCAATATCGGTCCAACCTTTTGCTAAAAAAAAAAATCGGTCCAAACTAAGCTACAGAAGATCTTCAATTAAAGTCTAAGTTATATCTTAATGGATATTATTAAGATAAGCCAAGGGTATGTTGAGGAATTGGACAAGGTTCTGAGTTGTTTCTCGTTCATTACATTGTCATTTAATATTATCAATAATATCTTAATGGATGATTACACATGGTAATCATCCTCTTCATCATAAAAAAAATTGAAATCTCGGTAAATATAGAAATGGAATTGAAAAATATCTACTCAGGAAACTTGAAAGAGAAAGATATTGAACATACAAAAACCTTATGAATAAAAATGGTTGTATGTCAAGGGAAAAAGAAGTCTTTGCAACTCATAAAATTTGGGTGTAGAACCTCAACTGAGTAAACCCAAGAATGTATCTGATGATTGCTTTAAATCTTGATATTTTTTTATTGTGTACAGAAAAAATAGCCACTTATCTCATAAAAAATATACTAATAGAATTAAACTATACTGTTCATGTTAATAGAAAATGAAGTCCAGAATGGCATTGTCTTTCCTCTTCATTTCTTCCTTCTTCACAAGAAAGGCATGTTTAAGTAATAATGTTGTGGCACTAGAGGTTGTTATGCAAGAAGTCAAAAGAGTCAGAACTCCTTAAAAGCACATAAATGAACAGTCAAACACTGGTAAGATATCTACATTTTACAAGTCAAACACTAAAACAACTCAAACACAGAATAATGCAAGTAAGGAACAAAAGAATCAAGATTTTAACAAACCAGAAGGCAAAACATTACCTTTTTTGTCACAGCTTTCTTTGCAATATCGATCCAGCCATTCTTTTTTGCCCAGGATGATCCAATACTGAACACCTTGGGATCCAACTTTTTCTGAATCAAGAATAATAGGCTATCAACCGGCATTTTCCGTCAAATTAACTCCAAATCCGCTACAGTATTCGTATTTTATTGGATGTCACAAATGACACAATTTAACGAAGACAGATCCACCGAGATAAAGTTGATATCTTTGTTCACTGCAAATAAAATCTCACCTTAAGATCATCGAGGGCAATCCCTTCAGGTGGCACCGCCGAGAAGAATTTGACCTCCGGTGACCCCTCAGCGGCATAATGCTTACCCTCTTCGCTCAGCGCATACTTGTCCTTCTTAAAGTCCTGCACCAAAATAAAACGCGCAGCAACCAACTTAGATTCTATGGAATTCCCAATTCGTCCATCATGGAAAATGGATTGGTAATTAAATTGGGAGGGATGAAGAAATCGCAGTGAAAGAGACCTTGGCATCGACGATCTGGAAACCGTGGAGGCTCTTGATGACGTTCTCCAGCTCGGTGTGGTCGACTCCGAGGCCGGTGGCGAACTCCCTGGAGTCGGCTATCTCGTCATTGGTCTGGAGAAACCCAAGAATGGCGTCCTCCGCCATTGCGGAAATTTGAGGACGTTGCCGCTGCTGCCGCTGCCGCCGCCGCCGTCTTCTTAAACCCTAGCGACGGTGGGTGGAGTCTGGAGAGCCGATGTAAGAAAACGTCCAAAAACTTGTATCGTAGCGTTACTCCAACGAAAAAAAAGGAACTCGTATCGGTAAGAACGTTTTAGCAAGTAGTTTGAAGCGGTTCAATTTTTTTCTTTTTTTTTTCTCGACAAAAAATGAAGATCTAAATTGTAAAACTACTACTACTACTAACTATTATTATTATTATTATTATTATTATTATTATTANTTTTCTTTTTTTTTTCTCGACAAAAAATGAAGATCTAAATTGTAAAACTACTACTACTACTAACTATTATTATTATTATTATTATTATTATTATTATTATTATTATTATTATTATTAAGTTCAGTGAGAGTTTAATTGTGATAATTCAGAAGTGATTAATATCTTAATCTTTTAATACATAATCAATTTTATAAATCAATTTTTTTATTACTCATCAATATTCATCCATGCTCCACATATGATGTACTAGCATCATATATTGTGGTTGATTATAATGTACTATGATCACATTTATCATTTAATGCATAATATAAACAAAAGGTAAATGGGGAAAAGCGAGTCTTAAGTTTATGATTTCATACAATCAAATATATCACGTAATTCACGAAATAAATAAGCATATGCTAACATCATATTAATAAAGATTTTTAAATGTACTTGATTCACTATTAAACGTAATATTTATTAATAAGAAAATATTGAATTAATCAAATAGAGTAAAATAGTGAGTGTAGGTGAGACGAGCTACATATTCATAAGTTAAAATATAATATTTAAAATGACGATTCAAAATAATACACGTGAATAAAAAGTTTATAATAAACGTATAGATTAGTCATGTAAATTTGTTTTATCATGATGGACTGATTATTATAACTTCAATAAAACTCGCTGTTCTTATACATAAAAATGATAATGATATTTGGGTAAATCAGGCGACAAGTATAGAAGGTTCAACCTTATAGATATGCTTATATACTTAATTGAAAAGCTAGATAAAAAAATAAAAGAGAATGAATGTGGATTTTTATACAATTAATAGAATTAAAAAATATATAAATATAATAAATAAGTCCTTATAGATATGTTTATATACTTAATTAAATAAGGTTAAAGTAGAGATATGTTTTAACTATATCTTTTTTCTTTTTTATATCTATATTTGACATTGAAAGTAAAAAAAAATTATTAAAAAATAAAATAAATAGATGAATATTTTCTTTCATTTACCTAACTAAATGAAGTTAAATCATTAATATGATTTCTTTTCTTGCGTTTGTAAAACTCAAATTGTTCGAGTTTAATGAATTTTATTAAAAAGAGCACCTACCATTTCTTCGAATGATTTTAAAAAAAAAATAACCTTTAAATTATGTAGAGAATTTTGTTTCCGACAATATCTTAAAATTATGTTACCTATATAAATTAACATTAAAATTTAAGATTACTTCATTTACCCCTTCGAACTATCATAAAATTTTATATCTACCTCTAAATTAAAAAATCAGTCAGATGTTGTAATGATCCCAAATTCACACTCCGCCATCTTGCATAATACAAACTTAGAGACGCTACCAACTGACATATTTGACTATATTTTGATTAATCTACTGGTCAACACTATGAATTCATCAATATGAAAGTCAACATCACGACCTATGTCATGTGCAAGTCACCTCATCATGAACACCATCATAATGTCGTTGCGCCATCAGCATCTATTTGAACATATTTGCCTACAGAATTTGAATTCGTAGGGGAGATAAATCTCTCGTGAGTTTTGACACTCAGTATGTAAAAGATCACAAATAAAATAATCAATATGTAAAAAAAATATTAATTGACAATAGACTTTAACAATTAATAATATCTCAACAGGGTTGTTCTTTACCTTTGGCATTTACTTGTACCTTTCAATATACATATCCAATAGATGGCAAGTATAACAATTTACACCCTCTCTGGTGATGTCATTTTTTTTTCAATATCAATATCCAATGGATGACATGAGTAGCAATTTACATCTTCTATGGTGATGCCAATATTTTTCTTTTCATTATACTAAAGTCATCATCAATATATCATTCTCTAGTTATTTTACCCTATATGAAGCAATCATTATCAATCAATGTGAGTCTTTGTTGTTGCAAGAAGATTCAGATTGTCCCCCCCGGTGCCAATATGGCTGGTCATGGCCATGGGGTCTCTCTCGACTCAAGTCTCCATAATAATACAATAGTTCCTGAAGGAACGCTTATAGTTCCTTGGAGAAGGAACACAATAGTTTCCGAAGGAACACGATAACAATAGTCCCCTAAGGGACGAATAGCTGGGGGTCCTCCTCTTCAAGCATAAACTCAATCACAATCAACATATTTTATCCTATCATAATTTTAGCTAGGCTAACGTTTAGATAAACCTAAACCTACACTGCTCATCAATTCATATTCAATCAATCAATACGGTCATTTAGGATTAGGGTTTCGCATCCGTTAATTATTATTTTATTATAAGAATCAACATCAATATCTTCATCATGTCTGTCACAGCTTGTGAAATACAGTTCACGGTCGTGACCAATGGCTTCACGGCCCGTGATGTGCATATCACGACCGTTACGACCTTCATATCATCCTTCACGACTCGTGATATATCATCATGACCCGCTACGTTTCCTTTGTAGCGTCCTTCACGGCCCGTAACGCAACTTAGTTTCCTTCATGGTGTTCTTCACGGCCCGTAAAGTTTCCTTCATGGCCGTGAACCTAGTTCACGGCGCGAGCTTTCCATTGATCGACGGTTGCATAGTCGACCCTTGTTTCGCTGTCCTTCACGGCCCGTGACTTCTCATCACGGCCCGTGAACTCTCTTCACGGGCTGTGATATTGGGTTGTGATCGTTTCGTCATCTTCACGGTCCACGGCGGTGCATCTTTCACGGTGTGACCAACCTTCACGGCCCGACATCACGACCCTTGACGAAGTCGTCATTGCTCGTGACGAAGTCGTCATGGCCGTGCCTGGGTGATTTTTCCATCGTCACGGCCCATGACCAGACGGTCACGGCCATGACAGCCGCCGTGACGGCCCGTGACGAATTCCCGCCAGACAGAATGTCGTCATCCTCGATCGCCACTGTCACGGCCCGTGATATGTCCATCACGATCGTGATGGAAAATTTCTGGGTGCGGTTCGCCCTTTTTCTTCTCTGAACAGATCCGAAATTCTTCCTATAGATATATTATTATATGGGGATCTATAATACCATGTTTTCTACAATTTTTGCCTTTAAAAACTACATCATATACTTTCTTATATTCACGAATGGATCTCTAATCAAAATCTATATCATGTAAAACTTTTATAGGGCAGAAAAATCATATATTCATCATGGGGATAAAAAAACCAGAATCCATGACATATGAACATCATATAAAATCCATCATAATATCATAAAAAACTCTAACATGCATTGATCTATCATAAAGATCTAGTCTAAGGGGATCCATCATGTTACATATCGAAAGTCTTAAATATGATCACAATTACATACCGTCTTCTGTAGCCAACATATCTTCTTCTTTGTCATTGATCTTCTACTCCATATTGATCTAATCCTGTGAGGAGAGAGAAAGAAGAGAGGGAGAGAGAGAGAAGAGGGAGAAGGGTTAGGTCCTATTTATGGGGGAGGAAATTCATCCCTAGATGGAGTTTGAATATGATTAAAACTCTTACTTTATTTATAATTTTAAAAGAAAATCTTTCATGATTAGAAATTCTTTTAAAATAGTCAACATAGGATTAGTAATATTTAATTGATAAGAATTATAATAATTTGACTTCAATTCAAATTATTTTCTTAATCTTAACCAACTATATCATTTCTTATCTGATTATATCTCCCCTTTATATTAATTTTATTTATTTTAAAAATCTGAGGTGTTACAGATGTCTAAATTTTTTTTATTGATCAATTTATTTACTAATCTACTTTTCTATTTTTAAATATTATTTTAATTTATTAATTTATTTTTATATTAAAAAATACACACTCTCTCCTTTCCTCTCTCCTCTCTTTTCTCTCATCCCACTGGGGCCGAAGGCGTAGGCGAACGTCGAGGGAGAGAGAGACCGAAGAGTGAGAGAGAGATAATGAAGAGAGAGGAGAGAAAGAACGAAGAGAGTAATTCTTTTTAATTTATAGAGTAAAATAATTTAAATAAATTTAATATAAGTTTGTTGAATGAAATTATAAAAAATATTTGAACTTGTCCGATTTTATATTTTAGAGGTATATTTAAAATTTCGTAATTATTTTAAAAAAATTGGAAATACTCCTAAAATTTAAATATATCAAATATAAATTCCGTAGCAGATAGAACGTTGAATAATATAACATTATTGCTTGTATTAAGAACAACAAAAATGATATCTTGTGAACCAATAAGAGAAATAATCAAGTTATATAAAAAAATGGTTCATTGGATCCGCAACCTTCTCAAATTTGTTTATTAAATTATTTTAAAATTTTTATGGGACTGTAGTAATTCTGGCGGAACTTTTCTTACGAATTTTCTTTTAGTCTAACAATACTAGATAATCTAAAAAATATTATATTATAAAAAAACGATGATTTTTCACAAAGGAAAAAAGAAAATATAGAATCCATCTCTTCGTCAAAAATATAAGAATTTTTTCGGGATAAATTGGGTAAACGCTCGACGGCCCACCAAAGCCGAGTTCCAGGCGCCGCAGCTTGTTGCTTTGATCGCGGAGCAATGGCGTGCTCGTCTTCTCTTCAGCCTCGCCTCGTCTCCTCCTTCTTCGGCGACCGCTTACTCTTCCATTCCTCCAAATCCCTCATCGGCATCGGCTGCAGCCGCCGAGGTCTGCTTCCTCTCTCGCGGTCTCTTCCTGTCACTCGTTGCAAATTCTGGTTCTCGATTTATGGTCTGTTCGTCTTGTTGTGAAAGACTCGGCTTTGTTGTCTTCGTATTGTTCATGATGATGCTCGATTTCTTGGTATGCTTGGAGTCATGATGCGGCCAAGTTGGGATCTTAAGGCTCAAAATTGTGCTCTTAAGTTTTTTTTCTACATCAAATTTCAATGGCGGTATGATTGCACTTTTATTAAAAGTGATATCAGGCCACTTGGTTGATACTCCCAAAGAATTTGCTTTATACTCTATATGTGCTTAAAGTATAAGCTGCTTATTTAATGCACTTCATCACTATGCTCAAGAGGTGTGTATACAAATATAAGAGCACGGATATACTCATGTATACTGGTTAGGCACTGAGTTCAGGAGCACAAATGACCTTGTGCTTCTTGATAAGAAGTTATGTATTTGCATGTTGTTTTCATACTATTATGAGATATTATTTCATATAGTTAGGCCTACTTGGTTTCCCTACTTTAGAATACAAAATTTGGTGTATTATGTACTTGTTTGCACCAAAATTTCAAGATCTTGATTTTACGATCTTTGTCATAATAATCCCTCTTCTGATGACATATTTCATATTTGTGTTAAAAATGCCAATGTAATGGATGGTTCATCCTGGCTTAGACTTTCCTCTAGTGGCCAAGGCGGTTGAAGACTTGATCAGCAATTGTTTGCAAATTGTTCTGATGCTGTACATTTTAGACTTCATTGTCTGCTGTCTCTTTAAATTGGACTTGTGATGTTCTCTAGGAACTAAGCATACATCACTGGAGCTGTCAAGAACCATGTGCAATTTAGCTGATATTTTGTTCAATAGAAGGTAATGCTGTACCATTTCTATGTTTTCGTTTGCGTAGTTTCTCTTATGTATTAGATGATCCATTCCTGCTAATCAGAAAACTGAAAGTCAATTTAATGACGATCCATTCACCCAATCACCCCATCCTAATAATAATAGATGAAATAAGTAATCAAAGCCTTTTTGGTGTCCTTTTGATGCAAGCTTTTATCTCAAAAGTACAGTTGAAAACTTAAAGTTAGAAAGAAAGTGAGTTTATCATCTGTTGAATAATTTTGTGGAAATTTCTTGCAAACTATTATCATAATGCCATGCCTACTTCACATTTGTCGATCATTGAAACAGTGTATGATGTTCACCTCATATGCACCTCATGTTTGTATAATATGAAAAAATATGGAGATACTTAATTCATGTTAAAGAAAAGGCTGCTTTGCTTATGCAAAAGTTCAGTTTAATTTGATTTAACTAACTGTTGGAGTTTCAAAAGAATAAACATGCATAAATTTTTAATCTTAGCTATACTTCTCAGAAGCAAAGATGAATTTGTAGACAAAAACCGTAAGCGCTTACGACCTGGAAAGGTATCTCCTCGTCTACTAGTTCCGGATCATATACAAAGGCCTCCATATGTAAATTCTCGTCATTCACCCGGCATTGCTAGTGGTCCTGAAATTCATGACGAGAAAGGTATTGAGAGCATGCGAGCATCTGGAAGGCTTGCTGCCCAAGTGTTGCAGTATGCTGGGACCCTTGTGCAGGTAACAGTCATTATCACTTATGTAGGACAACAATGTTTATTCCCTTTTTTTGTATGCCCGAGCTATCCTAAACAATGGTGAAAAACTTTGATGAGTTATAGTTCATGCATGCAGTTAGGTATGTGGAACAAAATATAAATAGCCTTGCAATCAGTATTTTCCATGCATTTTCAATTCGACCTGTTAATTAATCGAATAATACGAATGGACAAAATAGCATCTCTTGTCTAGAATTGTCTTTGTTTTCGAGAGGGGAAAAAATGACTGCAAATTAGTAGCCATCCGTTTGTATTAGAACTGTTATCTAGTTTGTTACTTCCACCCAGATGGCAGAACTTCATATCATGCATCATCTTTAATCTTGATATATTTCTTAAAGAAGTCTTTTGTTCATCACTCTTCTATACTCATTTTCTTTTGAAATGATTCGTCCATTGTTGGTCCATGATAAAGCACACTTAACTGAAGTTTTTTTGTAGTTGTCTCTGAAGAGTTCCACGCAAATCTAATAGGACACTTTTTGAAGCGTCTAATAGGAGATTTGAAATGTTCTGCTTTTATGTTTTGTTTGCTGTTCTACATTTGTGGCTGATCTTGCAATATGTCCTGTATTTGACTGTCATAAGTTGTGTAGTTTGAGACAATTATCAGATGCATCTGTATGAAAGAAAAAGAGATATGGTACTATGGTATTATAAAAGGTTCACGTATGCTACTACTACTACAAGAAATGAGTATAGTTTATTTAAGATTATTAATACCTTTTCTTCTTTCAATGAAGAGATCTGGATTACTACCATAACTTGCTAGTCATCCTTTCCATGCTCACAAAAAAAAAGACACTTTCTTCCTGCGACTACTGCTTTTGAGGCATTGGTTTACCTTAAATCTTTTTCTGGTTACAGAGACAAGGAAAGATGAATTAAAAATAATATCACATGCCACTTAGGATTCAAACCCTTGACCTCTACAAGAGGAAAAGGCTACAATCATTCTACCTAGGAGTTGATTGGTTTAACTTAATATGATTATAAGAGCGTAAGTTAGGTTACAAGGTGGAGGTATCTTATGCTCTGGCTATATTACACAGGAGGTAGGCTAACAAGCAGATTTCCTTTAAGCTCTTAGATGATTCCTGTGACGATGCCCTTTCCAATCATGCTATGCCTACCATCAATGTTCATTTTCATATGTTAGTTCTGCTTCTTGGTGTTCAATGATGCCAACATATTTCAAGTAGAGAATGCAATCTTATAATTTGTTCTGTTGCCAGCCAGGCAAGACAACCGATGAGATTGATAAAGCTGTGCACCAAATGATTATTGATAATGGGGCATATCCCTCACCTCTTGGATATGGTGGCTTTCCGAAGAGTGTCTGCACATCAATAAATGAGGTCATATGTCATGGGATACCAGACTCACGCCCACTTGAGGTTTAACATTATCCTTATTTCTTTATATTATTCTTTATCAGTAAATTAGTTTGATCATGTTCTCTTCTGGATGGACAGGATGGTGATATCATCAACATTGATGTTACAGTATACCTGAATGTAAGTTTCTATGAACATGATGCTTCCCTGTTATTCAATTGTTTACGTGCGAAGGAGACCAAGTTTTGATTTTTGATTTTTCTGTTGTATTTATATTCATTTTCCTGTAAGACAATGTATTCTGTTACTATGGGGGAAACTGAGATATGAAGCAGCTGGCATGATGAATGCTGAACATGGCACACTTTGGTGTACCAAGGCACAGACAAGTGTGGATGCTGAAAATTTGACAGGGATCAAGAACCTCATATCAGTCCACAAACATGAAAATGTAAAGATAAAAGATAAAAACAACTCTTGGTCACTGTCCAATGGGAACTGGACGTATAGGAAGGTGTGGTGAGAGGAGTGTTTTTTTTCTTCTTTATTTTTCTCTTTTTAATAATTTTCTTTGAAGGGAGGGAGGGATTGATGTGGATTGTTTAGTCAGAAAGTGAAATCACATTCACTTATTCAAAATTTTACTATGCGATTCCTTATCTAGCTAAAAATATTTTCCATATGTCATTGTTTTTTAAGTATGATAATCAAGATCCGTGCAATTGAACATATACGTCCTTTCTTGATTCTTTTCTCATTTATCATGCTCTTGTCCTTTTATCTCTCATTATCTAAACTGCACTCACTTACAGGCATTGTTTATGACCACCAGGCAATTGACACTAACTATTTTAGCTGTCTCATGGTTATGTCATTCTTTCTTTTATGAACTTGGCATCTCGATTATGTGAAGTATTCTCATGATATTTCTCTGTGTATATCTTCCTTTCAGTCTCATAAATTATTATCCTTGTCTAAATAACACTATATGCTTGAGCCTGAACATTGAAGTCAGTTACTTGCTAGACTTCCTGGTCACTGGATCTTGGTATATTATGATTTCAACTTACAATGGACCTGCTCCATAATCACCTGTCTTTGATCTTAGCGTAAGAACTTCAACTACCAAAAGTCTTTTTTATGTAAGAATGTGTGATTTATGTTGATTTTATCCGTGAGAAATATGTGATGCTTTCTTCTCAATATAAAAATTATATGGTGCCTATCAATTCATCCATAACCATGTGAAGCAGTAATATTCGCATTTATGCTAAGGCAAAAGCAATCCCACCAAAAATACACACTTAAATGGGATTCTATTAACAAAGTATTTATATTCTCCATGTCTTCTACAGCTGAGTGAGATGTGTGCTTAATTTTATATTGCTATTGTGACTAGAACATTCTTATACATCGTCTGACACATATGTCTATTCCAATGTCAAGGGCTATCATGGTGACACATCTGCCACATTTCTCTGTGGTAATGTTGATGAGGATGCTAAGAAACTGATCCAGGTATAGTTTGAAAAACTCAAATTCTTCTTGATAAAATGAAATCCTCTTGAAAATACAGTTACTATTTCATTCCTATATACACATATCCTACACAAGAGGTCTTTGTTTGATTTTTTTTTTTTCATTTATAATTTGGGTACAGATTTTGCTAGTCCATGCTATTCACGATCCACGTCTTAAGTTTTTTGCTGAAGCTGTAGTCTGCATATGTTAAGTAAATGCCACTCTTCAACCATAGTAGGTTTCATGAGGAAAGCTATAAACCTAGCTTTTAGAGCTACTATAACAAGAAATGTCATAGCTTGTTAGAATTCTTGCACATTATGTCAGTTGAGGTGGTACTCCACAATGTAATTTCTTCATTGAGGATTCTAATATGAAATCTATCATAACCATAAGTGCGCGAAATACTAAAATATTTCATCTTTCTCAAAAGTATCATGTTCAGAGTAGCAACTCAGAAGGCTGGAGTTCTATGAACTACTTCCTGCCGAAGATTTAGTGAATTTACTGTTATACTGTATCCTACTGTTTTTTTCTTATATCATTCTTGAACATAGTTAAGTAGTTCTACTGGTTCTTCCTTATATCATGCTTTGTCTATTTTCCATTATGTTGTTGACTACAAGATGATGTTTAAAAAATAAGTCTCAATTCTCTCTATCATGAAAATAATCAGAATGGCACTTCAAATGTCTGCTCTACAGGTAACAAAGGAATGTCTTGACAAGGCAATATCAATATGTGCACCTGGAGTGGAGCTCAATCGAATTGGCAAAACTATACAGTATGTTATCTCATAAAGTTCTTTTTTCATTGAGTTAGAGCTTTAAATCTTTTCAGTTATTGGGATTATTATTTCAGATATCTATAGATTAGAATCTTAAAGCTGTATGGATCAATGAGTAAC
The DNA here is from genome assembly GCA_001647135.1 of Pontederia paniculata. NCBI lineage: Eukaryota > Viridiplantae > Streptophyta > Magnoliopsida > Commelinales > Pontederiaceae > Pontederia > Pontederia paniculata. The sequence continues at coordinate 15,346 of LTAE01002184.1, read as the reverse complement.
TCCCATTCTACTTTCATGAGTATTTGTTGATATATGATAACATGTGATATCAAAGTTGTACTTTCACGAGAGAACCTCTAAGCATTCTCGTGCTGTAAGGATTCAACAGTAAGCAAGTGTTGGATTTTAACTGAAATGTCCAAATGAGAGAAAATATCTATATTTGTTCTCAAGAGATGATTTTTTCTGACACTAACATTTTTTAGATCGTCATTCTAAGAAACAGTTTCTAAATTAAATTATTTTAATAAACATGTTGGAAGAATGTTTGTCAGGTAGAATATATTACTCTTTTATGTGTAGAGACATTCATCAAATTGATTGTTGAATATGTTTTGCTACTTCATTATATCTCATTGAAGCTTTTATTTAACATTGGTGCTTTAAACACGAATGTTGGAGAACTCGAGATTTATTTATTGTTTAATGGGCCAAGAGCAAGGTTCTCTTTCTTGTTGAACAGTATTTCTCCTTCCTTTTCTTATGAGATCAACAACATTTCTTCCATTACTTGAATGCCGCTAACTTTGTTCGAAGTATAGCTTTGGGCTCGAAATCTTGTCATTGTTATGTGGTTATCATTTGCGCAAGTAGATTTAAGATTCTATTGCCTTGTAGGATCCTCTTGATTACTGAAATGGCTATGACATCAACATATATAGCTATGAACCATCCTGCTTTTCTTCAAGTTATCCTTTCTTACTCCTTTTATTATTATGAGCATGCTATCAAATCATACTATTCCTGAATATCATTCACTATTCCACATTTTTCTAGTGATCATGCAGATAAGTTTGCGTACGGTGTAGTTCGACAATTTGTTGGTCATGGTGTTGGGCAAGTTTTCCATGCTGATCCTGTTGTTCTTCATTTTAGTAAGATTTTGTTACCCAGTCTCCAATAAGACTCTTTCAAGTGTGCAAGATTAATCTATCTGAAGCTTCCTATCTATGTGTAGCTTTCTCTGTACTCATCAATAGTACTTGGCAGTAAATACAATTGATTCATATTTAAAGTTATCATAGAGATGTCTTCTCCGTATAGGTAGATCCACATATTGCATTAGTTGATCAAAAAATTGAATTGAGTGACAAAAATTATTATACGGTATTGCTAGTTTGAAAACTTGTATCTTTTGGAATCGCAGTGATCTCTTTAGGGCAATATCTTGTTACATTCAGATAGCATGTTCATGAAAGGTCTTGAATAAGCTGAGATTTTGACAAACTTTGCACATTTTCAGGAAATAATGATCGTGGGCGTATATTGTTGGGTCAAACATTCACGATAGGTAATTTACCTTCATTGGCCTCATATTTCTGCTTAGGTTCGATTTTTGGAAACCATTGCTTTGCCTGCATTCTCTCTTTGCCTGCATTCTCTCTTAAGTTCCTATTTTCAGGTCTATGCTCTGCGTTTGTTTTTTTATTCTCATTTCTTTTGGTTTGGCTTGGGGCTGATGGTGCCTTTAGCTGAGGGTTGTTCTGCTTTGGCTTGGAGCTAATGGCGAACTTGCTGAAAGATCAGATTTTATCTAGTATTCACATAGTAAAACAATTCTCTTGCAATCTGATCTTTCAGTACCAAAGAAAAATTCTTGGTTTCAGATATTAGGTACCTATCGTAACTCGGAAGAGCTCAGTCAATTTATCAATATACGAATAAGTGATTTATGATTCATCCAAAGTTTGGTGTTATGCCTGCCAAAACAGTGATGAACAGTTAGAAACCACTAGCACTGGTCTCTAATAGAACCATGCCAGTCTCAAAAAATATTTCCCCCGAAAGATATTTTTGCTCTGTGAGATGATAACTGACAAGGCATAGATAGAACTGTGCCTACCTCCATAGAAGCCAACATTTTGAACTGCTTTGTAACTGGTTATGTTTATTAAATATTAATTAATTGGTGGCAACTGTCTGAATAACCTTGCTGTGCATGTCTGAAATTTTCTTGTTCAAAACTCTTTAGAGCCGATGCTTACAATGGGGAGCACCAATCCTGTCATATGGTCGGATGATTGGACTGCAGTGACAGATGATGGAAGCTTATCTGCTCAGTTCGAGCATACGATACTGATTACAGAAAATGGGGCTGAGATTCTAACTCAATGTTAGAGGGCCATTCACCGGAGCCAGAAGGCTCGGGTAATTCTGTGACATCTTCTGAGATTATTATACTTATTATTCTAGGCCCTTTAAGATGTCCTTTACTGATCATTCTTTCTTGTAAAATCTCAGGTGTTTCATGTAATTTATGCATCTTTTCATTCAAATTCGATACCTTAATTTTATCGAGCCAAAGAACTTGTATGTTCCTGTAGATATTGTTTTTAACTTCACCTTCCTCTTTCAGCCATAGAACTTCCTTATTTTTTATTCAATTATCTTGTTCAATTTGAACCTTCAGTTTATGTACTGAACAAACTATGATCCGTTTTCTTGCCAATTTGCACTGATACTCTTTTCTGGTTTGTAGATTGAGCTTCACTCTTGACAAAATTTGAGCTGCATTGGTTTATTCAAATTCAATTACATTACTTTTTAAATACCTGATGTCATAAGTTGGTACTTGAAGTCAATGAGAAAGATCGACGCATTAACTAGAATTTGGATATTTATGGTTGGCTTCTCAAAGTTCCTTTTCCTTTTCTTTCCTTTCAATAACTTAGTTATGTCTCATTATATTCATCTTCAACCTTATCCTACTTTTTCCTACTTGTTACACATCATGTTCGGAAATGACATTACACCTGGGACGACGCATTTTAAATTATGCTATTATTTCGCATTTTTCTTCTTGGAAATAAAAGGCTAATCAAGGATAAAATCTCGAACTATAATGATCTCTTTCTATTTCCGCAAGATGTTTGAACCTGTCACGATCCTGCATTTTGAAAAAAAAAAAAAAAAAAAAGAAGAGTAAATATACTGACGTAAACACGGAAAAATTCAATATGAAAAGAAACTTCTTAAATAAATTTGGCTTATTTTTTTTAAAAAAAAATGGCATTCCTTTCATCTTCTTACTAGAATATTGGACATTTTGACTAATAAGCATAAAAATGTGCAAAGAACACGGAAGTGAGGACCTTGTGTTTAATTCTTCTCTGCTGCCACTTGCCAACCTGATGTTTAATTCTTCTGCCGTCGAACATTTAAAGGATGGTGGTGGTGGAGTGATGGATGGCGACAAGGAGGTAAATGTGGGAAACAATGGAACATGAATTCCTGGGTCTCTCATTAATTATGATGATGTTAGTTGCAACAATGTCATGTTTCTATTATCTTTACCATAAATTCTTATTTCTATCGCATATAAAGAAAGCACAGAGACAAATAAAAAATGGAAAACATTTTTATTTCTACTTTATATTTTCTTCTAAGCGATTTACTAATCGGGAAAAAAGAGCGAAAAAAGTTTGTGAGCATCCTGCACGAATAAGAAACTTGTAGTTCTCGTCGCCATGCAATTTCTCCCCTGAAATTAAATTTCTAATACAAAAGAATTTAGAGAACTTTGTAATTGTAAAGCTCAATAAAGACTGGGTTTGTTTTCTTTCTTCCTTTTTGGTAATTTAAAAAACTATCATGGCAAGCATAAAGAAGGGGTAAGAACCGAAACGTGAAGGCAAATAGTACCTCTTTAATTTCCGTGTTGTAAATGGATGATTCAGAATCTTCTTTAAGCTGTGGCCAGAACTAAAGAGAATGCTTGTCTAGTATACCCTCTTATATTATAAGCATAAGATTTTAGATAATGCAAACAACATATATTTTATTTACTTCTAAATCTGTATTTTATTTCATAAATAGACAAAAGTATGTGTAATGACTAGTGACTACTATGCATTAATCGAAACGATGTGCCATAATTTGCTGATTATTGTTATTTTTTAAAATTTCATTTGTTTAACAATCTTTAGTTACTTTTTTGTATCTGTTATTTATTAAATATTTGAAGACGGTGTTAAATTGAGTAATAACCATAAACTCGTCATATGATGATTTATTAGAAATCTTTAATTTAAAACGCTTTATGAATCATATAATAAGTAATAGTTGAAAAAAGAGTTTTACAATGGTAATACGTTGAGAAAGAAGTAAAAAAGGAAATCATAATATAAATTTATTTAGGAAATCATATAAAAAAATTCGATTTGCGGAAAAAGTGCAATTGCCATCTTTTAAGAAAAAAAAGAAAGGACAAAATGAATATTAAAATTGATATTAAGATTTTTTTTTCTATTACAAAGAGAGGCCCATGATCCGATACAAGAAAAAAAAATATTAAAAATAAAAGATACATAAATTTCACGGATGAAAAATCAAACTCGAGATCGGTAAATCACAACATCATATCCTTATTCTCATTGATATTAAGATTTTAAAGACAATAATAACATCCAAAGGTTAAATGTCAAATAACTAAGTTTGATTTATATAAGTGGATAACGGGTTATATCTCAAAATTGATGAGAACTAGTAGTTCCGAGTTTATTTTTTAAAAATGCTAATTTAATTGAAATTTATTATTTTTACTTTCACCTGAACACTAAAGTAGTTAGACGTTAAATATCGATAGTCTAGATTGGAAAAAAAGTTAAATGTCAGACCTAACAGATTCAAAGTTTAAAATGCCAAACCACAACTAACAACTAACTAGATTCACGCTTGTCCATTATTTTCACATGGCTACTTACTATAAAATCTTATTCGTACTACGCTAAAAGCCACTAAAAAACTCTCTTATACATATATATTTTAGCGTACTAAAAAAATCTTTTATATATATATATATATATATAAGGCACACACTAAAGTCATGTTCAAACGACATATTCTCTTTATAATATTCTTATTATCTTTTTAAGAAAAAAAATAATTTTATCATCTAAAAAGGATTAATAAATTATCTTCACCATAAATAAATGTACAATCATCAACATCATGATTAATATTTCATATATTATATGTTGACAATTTCATCATATTTTATCTATTGAAAATATTATTTATTTAATAAACTAAAAAAGTGTAAATACTTGACAGTTGACATAAATTTATTTACATTACTATTATATTTTTATATTTAAACATACTTTTTTGGATTTTTTAAAGTTTAAATTTAGTTCTTGACCATATATATAGGCCTGTTATCTTTTAAAGAAACTAATTTTCTCATCTAAAGAGGATCAATAAATTAGCTTGACCATATGGCAGTGTTTTTTGTGTTAACATCATGATTAATTTTCATAAACTATATGTTAACAATTTCATCATATTTTCATCTATTAAAAATATCATTTATTTTAATAAACTAAAAAAAGTATAAATACTTGACGTAATTTTTATTTACATAATTATTATATTTTTATATTTTTGTTTTCACCTTTCGCAAAGAAATTATCACGTTCTATAACATTTTTATTTACTAAAACATAATATGTATTTAATAAAAGTGCAATTTAGTAGACATTGATTTTTTTTACATTTTAAATTATATGAAATTTTCATATTCCATGCATCTTTGTTTATCTAGATAGTATTAAGTTTTAAAACTTGAATAATTTTTATTTGGTAAAATATATCATTTCCACAAAAAAGATAAAATTTAGATTTTATTTTATTTTGAGTAATAAGAAATGATTTCTATTTGAAAGATAATTCACCAGTCATACACCTCAAAAGTGGCCATAAGTGAATGGCCACTCTCCCACCTTACAGGGACAAAAAGATAATAATACATGAAAAAATAAAGAATTTCTTTCCGGGTTCGAATATTTTTTTCTCGTTTATTTTTATTTGTTTTTCTTGATAAAATTATTTATTTTTTATTAAACGAATGTATCATATTAAATTAACCGGACTCGATCAAGATACCGTCACCGCTGGTCGGCCTTTTTGCTCTCGTTTCCTCGCCCACCATTACTTCGCCATGGCCATCAAATCGCAGTTGCCGAAGCCTCAAGCAAGAATCGAACCCATTTAACGTCCTCCAAGATCCAAACTCGGTGGCCGGCGACGATGATATGAAGACCCTGGCGGTGGTCGCTGCAGCGGAAGAGAAGAGGAGAGCAGAAAACACCCGGACGGCGGTGGTGCCGGAGGGATGGCGAGGGGCGTGGTAGATACTGGAAGGGTCGGCGCCGTCGCCGGCTTTGGCGCAAGGTGGTGGTGGTCCTACAAGAGGATCACCGTCGTCGTCTGCTGCGTCAATCTTATCACGGCGCTGTTCGTGCTCCGCTGGTTCTACACCTCCTTCTACATCGTATCGTCCTCCAATGGCACTGGCAAGCAGTTTTCAGGTAAAAATGCGTCACATTTCCATCTTTGACTCCAAAAGAATTGACTTTTAAGGTCCACGATGACGGAATACGTGATCTCTTCTGTGATTTTGTTGTTATTTTGCTTTTGCATCTTGTAGAAGATCAGATTAGGCGGATAGAGGAGTCCATTCGAGTTCGGAAAGTGTCGGAGCCATTCGAGCTTGTGAAAGCTGTAAGCAGACGAGTTTATTCCATTAGTTTTTTTTCTTGAACAGAGTATGCATCTTTTAGCGTTTTTCCCACGACATCAGGTGAGGAAGCTGAGAAAGGAGTGGTCTAGGGAGGACAAGAAACGGCAACTTCCTAAGTTGACGCGGCCTCTCAGGCAGCAGCTAACTAATGTGATCGTGCAGACGTTGAAGGGCCTTAAGAACGTTAGCAGGGTATCCGGACAACAAGGTGAATGACTGTACTGGTGCAGTGCTCTTTTAACTTCTATAGTTCCTGATAAGCTTCAGCTGGGTCTCATTGTGACAAGGGTATTTTACTTGTTTTGTGTGAATATTATAGTTTTGTGAAGTATGCTTATTCTTCAAATTTGGGCACATTGAATGTTGTTTCATGGCATTCTTACTATAACTATAGCAGGAGCGCCTCACATCTTAATTTGATAATTTTGTGTTCTTATTGTCCATCTGTTGACTCATATTTGTCTTATAACAAAACCGAAGCATGTTCTCGGATGGTTGCACTGTCTTGAATCTATTTTCAGAAATGTTTCTTCTTTTGCTGCATAAACTTTTATTTTCCAGGCTGCTGTTCTGCACTTATACTTAATATCCATTTTCTCTGTTGGCACCTTGTTACTTGAACTCCATGGATAGCTTTCACTACTAGGACTATGAAGTGGAGTTTGTCTATCTATATTTGCATGGAATCTCATTATTGAGTTGGGTAAGATGTATGATTGTGTCCTATGACTATATTGAACGTCGATCTTCAGCAAATTTAGTTTATTATGGAAGGTTCTTTCTTGAGTTTAAGGCTTCTTCCTTTTTATGGTATTATTGCTAAGATGGAAAGAAGACTATTCTACCTAGAAATAATAAGATGTAAAGAAAAATAAATAGTAGATGGTGAGTGAACAAGGGGATTTAGCAAAGCAAGTTTCTAGCAACATTAGGAAATGCATAAAAGGGACTTCAGCATGTGCTCACAGTTTATTTAGTTAGTATACTTATCCGAAATCTGCTTTGAAAGAAATCCATCTTTGGTGACTCATTATCAGGTAAGTTATATCACAAGGTTGGATTCCTGAATCAACTATGTCAAATTTCTCTAGGGCTACAAATCTAGAGCAGATTGCTAGGCATGACTCTCTGCTCAGTACTCTGCACGAGGGATATATAGATAGTTTCTCTTTGACAGTCCACTCCCAGAGACACTCAAAGGAGACTGCACATGTGTTTGGCGATCTCGCACACCTCTCAAAGTCAAGATTTTTGCTTGGCTGCAGAGACAAAGTCGGATTATTACCAGAGCCTACAGAGCCAAATGGGCACCCCACACAGATACTACATGCACATTGTGTAGGTCAGGAGAGGAGGACATTGCCCATCTATTTTTTGGGTGCCCTATAGCCACCAAGGTGTGCACCGCATTCAGCGAGAGTTGGTGAACACATCACAGGTGGGCAGCTTTCAGAGTTCTCTAAGAGAACTGAGCCGCGAGAGAACCAGGGGTGGGGACGCTCGATGTTGGCATCGCCACCATGTGGGGGATATGGTTGCAGTGTAACCACACCATCAAGTGTTACATCGAGAATATAGTACACCAAGTTTTTTTTTTTAATTAATGAGTAGGATTTTCAATACTGTCTCTTTTTTCTAAGGGTACCCACACCCTTTTGGCGTACCTTTCTCTTTTCCACTTTTCTCACTTGTAAATTCATAGTTTCAAGTTTTAATATAGATGATTGACTACCAAACTGTAATCATCACTTTCTTCTTCAAAAAAGGTTCTCTAGGGCTAAAGGTTACCATGCCTCCTTAATGATATAAATATTTACAGATGTAAGATTGATATATTATTAATGTTAATTCCATAAACATTGAAGTCTACCAGCAATGATATCATCGCCTAATGTGGAATTTCTTATGATTCTTTTCTCTGGATATTCTTTTCATTTTTGGTCGACCATGACTCATGCATATGATATGTTCCTCTATCTCCATATCGTGAATCTTTTTCCTGTTGGATTATGTTATATTGGGATTCATGGGCCCAACTCAGCCTTATGAGTCCTTATGTACAAAGCTTCAAGGAAAGTTCATGTTTGCAACAACTATATCCCTGAGCAATCAGAATGAGGATTTCATTTTTATAGTAGCTCTCAAAAATTAATGAAATGAAATTTTTGTGACATTAGAGATTAGACAAGTGCGAAGCAAGAGAGTGAGCCCTACTGCCGTAGTGCAATGATTAAGATGTTATTTTGTTGTCAAATAGATGATGTCTTCTATCCATGCAAATAACATATACAGAAAAAAATGCATGATCGTGCATGATTCCCAGGTTAACTTTGTTGTATCCTTTTAAAAAAACCTTTGCTATAACAACAACTTATCAAAGATAAGATAGAAACTGAAATCATGCATGTGAGTTACGTACACATTGAAGCATTCTTGTATTCTCTCTTCCTTTTTCTCATTGCAAAACTTACTTTTTGCAGATGCAATGAGACTATGGCGCATTAACCAATTAAAAGAAGTCAAAACTTTGATAAGATCAAAGGCAGCATCTAATTCAAGCACTCGGTACCAAGAAGGGAGTATGTAATTTAGCTGGATCCTCTCTCATTTCTCTTAAAATGCATTGGGCCCTAGTTTTGGCCTACACTTCCCCTTGTTCTTTTAATTTTCTTTCTTAACAACTTATTTCGAAATGTGGATTTCTTCTTTCTTTTTTCTCCTTTTCTTTTAGAGACGTTGAAACGGGCCTTAGAGTCTAATTGGTTTATGCTGTTGGAAGACATTGGTCTTTGGATGCCAGCTCAGGCCATTAACACCGAACATGACGACAGGCCTGAGAATGAGCAGGACACTGGTAATTTCGTTTTTTAGCTAGTAACATATAGCTTCTATTCTCATCGAGATTGGTTTCAGATTGTAAAACTATAATGACAATTTGGTGCCTAAACAGTAGCTCTTTTTTCTTTCATTGTTGTTAAAATGAAACTAATGTTTCAGTTTAGTTCTCTTGGTACTCATATTATTCACTTCCATAATCATCTTATGCAGAAGAGGAGATAGTTGCTGGCCGACCTCTGTCCCCTGAATGCCATGCTGAGCTTCACACAGATTATGATGGTGCTGCTGTGAGGTGGGGTCTTACCCACCACAAAGAAAGTGCTGCTGACTGTTGTCAGGCATGCTTAGATCAAGCCAAATATGCGAAGCCAGGAGAAATGAAATGTAATATATGGGTCTATTGCCCATCAGAATTTGGATGCTACTCGCCAGATAAATATGTGCACAAGCATCAAGAATGCTGGCTAAAGCAGGTAAACCTTTTTCCTAAAATACCAAAAATCAACTATGTGCAGTACTATCAGCCATCTTTCATTCTAAAGCTCCAGTTTCTTTGTAGACAAAATGTGGAACAAAATACGAGAAAGTTCACATTTATCATCTTGCTTATTTGACACTCCAAAGTTGATTTTTAAGAAAGAATTGAATTCATTGACACTTGAAGAAAGATATTGACATTGGACACTACATAAACTTATTATTTCATAGCAAGTATATATGTATAATATTAAATTGGATGTGTCAACATTTACAAGGATATATCCACCGCTGGATAAATCTTGATTTAAAAAATCAATTTACTTTGACAATATCGTTTATGATATCCTAATTACTTTGTTCCAGATCCACAAAGTGGATCTTAATTTAATGCTAGGATGGAGGTATAGGCTGTAGACCTTTATATGTTTACACATTCATTATATGTCGATGGAAATGGATAGTGTAGCATGTGTATGTATAGTATAAGATGTCACATAAATTCAAACATTGAATCTCTTGTAATGACTCAAATAGCAGCATCTTTTCTTTTTGATAAGATATGTTGTATACATGAGTCATCGTATTTCATTTGATAACTCCAAATTCAAGGCTTTTTTATTTTCTTAAAAAAATGTTTTACATTTGAGCCATTGAATGAGATTCTGATAAAATGAAAATATAAAAGATTCACGAACCCAACAACTTATATATGAAATAACAAGTGTATTGATGATGATTCCATGAGTTGTTTTCATCCTTGTATGTCAAATGGTCCATACTCCATCACTTATGCTTTCCTCTTTCTCTTTAGGGAAAACAACTCATGGAATCATCATAAGTGATGGGTATGTTTGGATATAAGAGGGGAAGGGAAGGGAGGGGAAGATAATGGGAGGGAAGGGAATGGAGGGTAAAATTCTTTACCCTCCATTCAACCCCAATTTGGGGGTAATAATTTTTAGTTAGTTAGGAGGAGAAAGGAGGTTAATTTTTAACTTTCCCCTTCAAAAAATTATTATCCAAACAAGGTTAATTATTACCCTCCCCTCCATTACCCTCCATTACCCTCAATCCAAACACACCATTAAGGAACTTCTGTTTTCTTCTTATTGTCAACGTAGTGGCTTTTTCGGTTATGCATTTAGATCAGTGAACCAATTTACCATAATTCAGAATCTGTAGCTTCACACAGATTGTGATCCATTATGCTTCTTCTTGCATCAGGATTAATGTTTTCTTATTATTGCAGGCAGAAAAACCTCGGTTGAATTTCAAGGACAAGTACTCAGAGTCGTACAGAAACAATCATCGAACAGCACCTGTAGTTGTTCCATGGATGTCGGGTGTCATTGGTCCATAGCAATTGTCCACTCTTCCGCCAGTGCAACTGTAGCTGATTTTGGAAATGGACATCAATCACAAATAACAACACACACTCGTAATGTCAACAAGGGTATTCATCAACCCTACTCCACGTGGTATTTAGGCGACCATCAAATTTTGTATTTATTCTCTATTCCTTTGTAAATTATACAACATATAATCAAAATCCCCTTGAGTGTATTGATGATAACTTTCAGTTGACATTCTGACACATAAATTGTTATTTCCTCTCTAGTCAGAAATGTTATCTAAACTCATGAAAACTCAGACAAGACATTATTCATTCATTTCAAGATTCCCATTTTGCTTGAATGATTCACCTTTTTCTAGAACTATTGATGTACTCTGTAATGTTAGCCCTGGAAAAGAACTGGACAATCAGTTCTGGCACAATGTGTGCCCAATGATTATATGATACAGAATTGTGATATCTCATTCAAGATTATCAAACAAAAGGCAGCTATGATACAGAAGCTTACTTGCAGTCGCCTGATGGGAAGTATTCCTGATTAGTTTGTATTCCTGATTAGTTTTGCTCAAATCCACTATGGAGCCTTTTATGATCTGTTTTATTGGTTGTAATTATATTTGTTGACGTTCTCTAAATTCCTCTCTTCCTCCATTATCTATTTTTATTATTCTTTTATACCATTAATTATTATATAAATTTTTCTTCCAGTATTGATGGATTGACTTGCAGACACACAGAAGGCATCATCTTTAATATCTGGGCACCCCGGAATTAAGACCTTTCAGTATTCACAAACTAAAGCAAATGAGATCCTCATTTTTCGTCTTTTGAATTGTCACAAAAATTCCATTTCTTCCTCTCTCAGATTAGATATGATGTCTTAACTGAAATTTCGAACACCTACGGCAACAAAAATTACACAAGTTCGCTCCCAAAAATAAGAAAAAAATTGCACAAGTTACAGGAAGATACTCTCCACTAATCCGATTTGAAGATTAGAGGCCGCTCTTCATTCGGACTACTAATTGAATCAACCACTTAGTGATAATAATAATTTAATGCAGGCTGTTGGAGCAATTTCTGGTGCAACCTCTCTCATCAACCTTGCACAAGCTTGTTTCTGTTCTATGAAACCTATGGACCATTACAGAGTTAACTTTAACACACCAAATAATCTATTGCTGACTTATGTTCCAATAAGGGAGCCGCGATATGCAATCCTTCTAGTCAATCAGACAACAAAGTATGCATCATTATTTCTGTTTAAATACTAAAATGTTAGTTTACACCTAAGTGGTCAGCAATAACTTTTTGTCAAATATTTGTTCTTTTCCTTTTTTTTTCTATTACAAAGAATGGTTCATGGTATAGTACTAAAGAAAAGTTAACGAGGTATAAAAAATAGAGAAAAATGAGTGTGCAAACACACTTTTTATGTAAACGCAGTGTAAATTCCTAACATTATGGTATTTTTAGTTAAAAAAAACGAAATTTACTGTATCACTTTTCGAAGTCGGTTTATGCAAATTTATACAAAAAGTAAGCTTACACACCACACCCATGTATTCCCCTAAAAATTATCATTACATAATTAAAGTAAATAATTTGAGACCTGTCCATTCACGAACCCCAAAGCCCTAACACAACTTCTTTTTCTGCGCGTGCTGAAATTTGAATGACATAAGTTTCAGACGTCAAAACGGTAGAATTAGTTGGCCATAACGTAGCAGGAAAATTTGGCCATGAAGGAGCCCATTCAAGTGAGTGTCCACTAAAGTTAGAATTCAATTTTCATTGTACTTTTTTTTCCTATTTATATAATTAGTATAAGAGATCTCATATTCAAATTTTTACGCAAAATATTTTATTTAGAGTCTCATACATTATAGTTAAATGTGTGATTCAAAATGAACAATAGATTAATCATGAATTTCATGATAAATCAAAATTTCAATTCATGATCATTGTACATAGTTATTAATGTGATGGATTGATGAATCACAATTGAAAAAGAAAAAGTAATCATTAGTATAATGAATTATTTTATAAAAAAAATATTTTGCATCAATTTTTTAATGCATTAGGATGAAAAATATAGTAAAATAATTATCTACTTACACTATCATTTTATTTCAGTTATTTTTCTTTCTTCTTTATCTCTTCCGTTATTTTTTAATTACAACTTATTTCAAAGTGTAACCAAACAGTTTAAGATTTTTTAACATTGAAAAAATTATAATAAAACACTTTTTCAAAAAAATATTTTATTATATTTTTTAAAACATAAAAAGTTTATAAGATTCTCAAACAGGTCCTGAATTTTATTTTAATTTCCGGGTCTCCAATGAGTGAGTGAGGACGGTCCTACAACATATGATATCATTTTATGGGGCTTGGTCACTTAACAAGCAATAATTGGAGATTGCTCTTTAGCTCTCCGTTTTCAAAATCTCCATACTCCACCCAATCTTTTGATCTCGCCGGAAATCTTGCTATGGATCTTGACCATGAACTCATCTATGAGTGCCCCGGCGAGATACGAATCTACAAAAGCGGCCGCGTAGAACGCTTCGCCGGCACCGAAATAGCCCCTCCCTCCCTCGACGAAGCCACCGGCGTCACCTCCAGGGACGTCGACATCGACGCCGGCGTGTCGGCACGCCTCTTTCTGCCCGACCTCTCCAAGGTCTCCAAGGACAAGCTCCCCGTCCTCGTCTACTACCACGGCGGCGGGTTCTGCTGGCAGTCCCCCTTCACCGCCTACTACTCGCGGTACCTCTACTCCCTCGTGGCCGCGGCCAACGTCGTCGCGGTGTCCGTGGACTACCGCCTCGCCCCCGAGAACCAGCTGCCTGCCGCGTACCACGACTCATTTGCGGCACTCAGATGGGTCGCGTCGCACGCCGGCGGCGGCGGCGGCGAGGACCCGTGGCTAGCGCAGCACGGGGACTTCGACCGCGTCTTCTTGGCCGGCGATAGCGCAGGAGGGAACATAGTGCACAACGTGCTGCTGATAGCCGGGCGCGACGGGTTAGGCAGCTCGGCGCGGATCAGAGGGGCGGCGTTGGTGCACCCTTTCTTCTGGAGCGGGACGCCGGAGGGAACCGAGGACGAGGCGTTCAGGCGGAGCGTGGAGACGCTGTGGAGGTTGGCGTACCGGGAGACGACGGGGATGGACGATGTGGCGATCAATCCGTTCGCGGAGGGGGCGCCGAGCCTGAGAGATCTGCCGTGCGGGCGCGTGCTGGTGGCGGTGGCGGAGAAGGACGCGTTGGCGGAGAGGGGGAGGATTTACTACAGAGGGATCAAGGGGAGCGGATGGAACGGGGAGGCGGAGCTGTTCGAGACGGAGGGCGAGTCGCATGTGTTCCATCTCTTCCACCCGGACACCGACAAGGCGGCGGCGTTCTTGGATCGCGTGACCGCTTTCCTCAATCAATGAGAGTCAAACCTGTTCCTCCTCCAGTCAACTTTATCTATCTGTCCATACATGCAGTGGTCAGTATTGGATATGCTTTGATCTGTTATCAAATAATTGCATGTTGTTTTCCTTCTTCTTGTTCGTGATCCACTAGTGTTACTGTTGTCTTGGTATTGTTATTGTAACTCCCCGTATTTTCAATTTAAAATATATCCATGTGAATTCAAATTCAAATTCAAATTCAAATTCCCTCATATTTTATCTCCTCAAAAATATCTTCATAACTAAAAAATAAAAATCAGAATTCTAATTATTTTTTAATTAATTTAAATTTAAAAATTTAGTGATTGTCCAATAAATTGCAACTCTTGAATTCTAAATAACCCTTAGGAGTTTGAGCCACATATTTTTATTCTGAAAATTGTGGTCGGTCCTAGGTAAGAAAAATCGCTCTCCCCGTCTTCCTATATGTTCTTCAATTTTTCTCTCATCCCATGAATTTTATTCGACCTAGGAGAAGAAGAATCACGATTTCAACCGGAGAGGACGTCCCCGAAAGATTAGGACAAATCCCGATGAACCCAAAGATATTATTTCCGGTGGATTCCTTGTACGTAAAATAATGTAATAGAATTGCATGTTTGTCATTGATTTTTGCCCTAGAGAATTGTATATGTGATGGAACCCTAACGCGCGACCGGAGTTGGAGGCCAGCGCAGTGCACGCTGGGCGC
>LTAE01002183.1:15908-46139 GCA_001647135.1 Pontederia paniculata | reverse complement strand
CCGCTGTCGCGTAGCACTCCGCCCCCAATACCGCGGTCGTCACCACGTGGACGAGCGTCGTCCCTCGATGCTCGTTTCCTCTTTTATTCGATACGATATCAACGCGCGATCCGCGCGTTATATCCTACGACGCGGCTGGCGTCTCCATGGACGGGGAGCGCGATCGTCGCGCCGTCTCACGCGAATCCGCGTTCGCGTCACGGCCGTGATCCGTGTGATCATGGCCCGTCCGTCACGGTCGTGATCTCTGCGATCATGACCTCACGTGGCCATCACGGCTCGTGATCACCTTGATCACGGCTCATGTGATCATCACGGCTGTGATGACTGGTCACGGGCCGTGATGTACTATCACGGCCAGTGATCACCTATCACGGCCTGTGACCATATGCTGATCACCTTACAACAAATATAACTCACGTTCATTGTTATTGAAATTTTAGAAAAAAAGCTCATTGTAGTGCTTCATTTCGCAGGTATTTTGTGACTGGATCCAGGACAAGAAGGAGAGAACACACTCTACTGCTGCTCAACATTGCATATGGGAATTCTTAACAAGTTTCCCTTTGTGCAATGGGAATGAGCTGACTGGTGTGGTTTGGAAATGTGAGCATCGAGTTTTTACTCAGAAAATTAGGCCCTTGAAATTGTTGTGAAAACTTGCAGCATGCAATAGGCTTCTCAAAAAGAAAGGAACCCAACTGCCAAATCCAATTGGCTGATATGTATTTCCTTCTTATAAGGTTGTTTCACCAAACAAGTAATGTTCTTCTAAGTTGTAACACAGTTCACAGTCAGGACGCTGAGATGTATGTTTTAACCAAAATCAAACCTCAGAATCAACCAGTTGTTGGTTCAAGGGGTGAACAAAATCACTTTTGGACTCCGGTCTAGTCCCGGTCCAGGATAGCAAATTTTTCGAATTGAGTCGGATCAGGATGACCGGGACGACCCAGTCCATATTCATCTCTTTCTCGGTGCGCATATGTTCTATTTCGCCTGACCAGGTCAGGCTTCGCATTAATGATGGAATCGGTCATCGACAACTCTTCTGAGTCTTTCCGTCATCGCATCCCGCCTGAAGAAAGTCCAAGCATTCCGTCATCTTATCCCGCCCGAGAAAGTCCAAGCATTTCCTCACGCACAGGCCTATGGGCGTCAGCAAGCCCCTTAAGAAGATGCATTTTTTCTTCCGTTAGTTGAACATCATTTCCCCTCGTTACGGTTGGTTTGGTTGAGTCCCGAGTAATAAGTACTTCTTTTTTCGATTACATAAGGAGATCACTGGTCTAATACAAGGAATGAAAATAAACTACGTCCCAAATAAAATTTAAATTCTTGACCTCTACAAGAGGTAACAAGGTGTCAACCACTCTACTAAGAGTTGGTTGGTGGATAACAAGTACTTTGAACATTGATACTTTTGTCATGATGATTGCAAGAGCCCTTGAAGGATGTCAATGGAAACCTTTAGGTTTTGTTCCGAAGTCTCATCTCTTTAAAGGCAATAGATTGTGGTATGGCAGAGGGTCCAGTTTGATCCATGCATCTACTATCACTGATCCCTTTCCTCTTCTTCCAACTCTCCAACAATGGTAAGTAGGAGCATGAAATTAACAGGCATTGGAGACTTGAGAAACCCATCCTTTTGCTCAAAACATAGCATAGGTTTTTCTCTTCAATAAAGACGACTTCAGAATTCGAACACGAAACTATTACTTTTTTTCTCTCAGCTCAAAATTTAACTCTATTATTCAATTGAATCATGCTTCAAAATATGATATGATAAATGGGGGTTGGTGTGTGTGGGAGGCTCCTGAATTGAAGTTCATGTAGTTGTTGGGTGTTGTTCTTGTTACTATACCTTAATGTCAGTCATTTTTTGTTCAAATGGCTGTGTTGTTTCGACATTTATCATTATTTGGAAAAATGAACTTATGATATTTATTTCCTTGCGTTATCAAATAATATGTCATCATCGGTCACAGTTTGTCTCAAAAATATCAAGGAATTAAAGAATATAAGGATTTGGACACGTGATCTTAAAAATTAATGATTGATTCAGATTACCACCAAAATCTAGAAATAATTATCTAGATAACAAGAATTTAAAAGAAATTCAATTTTGCACAATTTCGTGAACTTCAACTGAAGTTCAAAACACAGACCAAACATGTAAATATTGATCCGAAGGAATGCAGCAAAAGTAGTGAAGAAAAGCATACAAATTATGTGTTATGTCATAAAACCAAGGAAATTATAAAAAAAATCATTATTTTATGGTAATAATACAGTTAATTCAAATTTAGTTATATATATAGATATCTTAACAATAAATAAATAGCATAAGACTGTGAGAGAGTAAGGATTCTTTAAACTTAGCCGACGAAAGTTATTAATAAGTAGTTAATGTTGATGACCTCTTCAAGCATCGAATTATCTTTGAATAAAATAAAAAAAAAATAATTAATTATTAACAGAACAATAACAATTTATAAAGTTTGATATCAAGATAATAACGCCGAGTAACTGAAAAAAAAAAGAACATGAACTAGAAGCATTTTGTTATCCAGTGGAAACTGCTTCAACATGGCTTGTTTGATTTGACGTAATTGTAATTCCGGAATGTAAATGGTTGTAGTTGGAAATTCTGAAATGATTTGTATTTACAGTAGTTACTTTCCCTTTGTTTGGATAGATGTAAATGTGATTCTGAAAAATGAATTACGTTGTTTGGTTAAAAAAAGAATTTATATAAATATTTAATTAAAAATAAAATATTATCATATATTAATAAATAAATAAATAATTAAAATATAAATGAAAGTTATTAATTTTTTCTTATTTTATTTTTATTTTTTAATATTTTATTTTCTAATGTAATTGACTTTACATGTAATTGGTTTTCTAGCACAAATATCGATGCAGTAAATGCAACTACTTGTAGTAGTCACATTTACATCAAACCAAACAAAAATTTTGCAATTACAGCAATTGCATTTACATGTAGTTGCATTTACATGCAACCAAACAAGCCCTAAATTAATGATTCTTGTGTCTCGTCGCCTAGATGAGTCAGGGTTAGTTATGAACCCGGAGGGTTGTTCTGTCAAAAATGTGGGCTAAGACTAAGAATTACGAATCTGAAGTTTCAATTGATTCATATGGAAGACGCAGCGCGTGATCAAGCATTTTCTTTCGTGGGCACGCCAAAACCCTTGAGATAATAAAACACCTTCATGGATCTACAGGATATTAATTTCTGGTTATTTATCACTGTTTATCAAAACAAAGGTTGTGATTCCCCCTGATCAATTCAATATCCAACATGACAGATTACATTGAGACTTGTATATTTGCACTAAAGCAATTGAATGTTCCAAACAAACCACACTGTAAGAGAAGAAGAAAGAATAATGGCAAAAGAGTGTCCCAGACTTGTAAGACAATAGTGTTTTTCTATAGAGATCTTTGTATCAAAACTGCCTAAATGTTGCATCTCCTACTATTGTTCCATGTCAGAAGTTATCTGATCTTTCATTTTAAAGGAATGACAAATGCAAGACCCTAGAAGTAAGCTTTTTTTAATGGTCAGGACGACGAAAACAGAAACCAGATCATCAGAATGTACAGGCACTATTTGAACCCTAGAGCTGAAGCTGTTAAAAAGACCTCTCAAAGGATACTTGATTTTGGGTCACCTTCTTATGAGATGAAACATCAGCAATGCCTTGCAGTAGTCTGATCACTTCACTGGTGTCGTCGACGTAGTACTTGGCCTTGCTTGGCTTCTGTCCGACCGTGCACGCAAAAACTTCAGGGACAGGAGAGCACTGGTTGCTGGTGCACGTAGTGTTGATTGTTTCGAACATGTCCTCATCGGAACGGTCATCTCCAATGCACATCACGAAATCCGGTGGCGACCCGTTGTGTATGAGTGTTCCTATCAGCTTTTCCACTACCAGGCCTTTGCTAACTCCCTGCATGCATGCATGCAATTGATACATCATAACTTTAAAATAAGTCCAATATATTCAACCCAAAAAATGAAGTCCAATATAGGAGCATGCTTCAAGAACAACAGAAGCTACATACCTGGGGCTTAACTTCTACAATATGCTGACCCTTTTTCACAACCACTGGTTCATTGGCAAGCACATTCTCCAGATGATCCAAGAGTTCCTTAGCTTGACAGGTACCAAAGTCATAGTCTGCGTATTGATGATGCCATACCAGCGCACTCTCCTTTGATTCTATATATGATCCATCTGTAGTCTCAGTATATAATTGCATTACAGGCTCTGCTATTTTCTTCCAACCGGAGTCAATGATGACTGAACTGGTATCCCAGTCACCACCCTTTCTCCACCTGCGAAAGGAAAATATGAACAATTAATTTTGAGTCATCTGTGTTCAGGGAAAGACAATAGAAAAGAATGTAGAGCACAAAGGACATGTACCTGATATAATACCCATGTTCAGCAGCAATTCCGAGGGATTCACATGAAGTGAACCATTCATCAAGTGGTTCTCTTCCTCTTCCACTGACAATAAACACTGTGTTATTTGGATCACTGCACAACTTGTTCAGGATTGATATGGTTTCTGCATTTGGCATTTGATTGATAGATGCTTCAGGGACTATGGTCCCATCATAGTCCAAAAATATTGCCCGACTATGAGTTTTATTGTAGGATGATATAATGTGATTAAAAGACAATTTTCTAAAATTATGCGAAAGAGCAACAATTCTGAAGTTGAGACCAAATCCAACAGGCCAGCACCTTTTGTTGTAATGATCCTTGCATGCTCTCTCCAGATCCTGGGAAAAGCTACGAGCCCAATAACCAACATGATGGGAACTGACGTATCGATAGTGTTTTTCATGACGTAATTGTTTTTCAGATTCTTGCAATCGAACCGCTTGACATAAAGCATCAGCTACATCTTCAATACTCCAAGGATTGACCCTAAAGGCCCCACTGAGAGATGGAGAGCAGCCAACAAACTCTGACACGAGAAGTGTACTTGTGTGATGATAATCTGCATTGATGCCTCTGTATTTATCCATCTCCTCAGTTCCCTGCCTGCACACTACATACTCATATGGCACTAAGTTCATACCATCCCTAACAGCATTTACAATACAACATTCTGCCGCTACATAAAATGCAACCTTTTCATGGAAAGGTATAGACTTGTCAATAAGGACAACTGGTTCATAACCCGGAGACCCATAAGACATGTTGATTCTTTGAGCTATAGAGATTGCTTCTTCTCTTGCTTCTTTGACATCCTTTCCCGTGCTTCTTGCAGGGTTAACAATTTGAACAAGGACTACTTCCCCTCGTAGCGTCGGATTCCTCTCCAATAACAGCTCCAGACCTAGCAACTTAAGACTGATTCCTTTAAATATATCCATGTCATCCACACCTAACAATAACTTTTTCCCTTTGTATTTCTCCTCAATCTGTTTGACTTTGGTCATTGTATGACGGAGATTCAACACAGATTGGAGCCTTTCGACATGAACACCCACAGAGAGGATTTTGATGCTCACCGTGCGACCAAAATATTCAAGCCCAATATAACCACGTTTTGATTCATAGTTCAAGCCTAACATCCTGCTGCAACAAGAAAGGAAATGGCGGGCATAATCATATGTCTGAAAACCAATGAGATCAGCATTAAGTAATGCCTTAAGGATTTCTTCTCTTACTGGCAATGTTTTATAAATTTCTGATGATGGAAATGGACTATGGAGAAAGAATCCAAGCTTGACACGGTGCAGCCTTTTTCTTAGAAATGTAGGTAGAAGCATAAGGTGATAATCATGAACCCAGACATAGTCTTCATCTGAATTAATCACTTCCATCACCTTGTCAGCAAATGCCATATTAGCACGCACATATGCTTGAAAAAGAGAACGGTCAAAAAGGTCACCCTTGTCAAGGCAGATGGGAAGCATGTAGTGGAATAGAGGCCATAGTTGCTGCTTACAGAAACCATAGTAGTACTTTTGTTGGAGGTCTGGAGAAAGAAAAGTTGGAACACACTTGTACTCCTCCAGAAGCTTCTGACCTACTTCTTCTTGTTCATTAACATTTATATCAATCTTTAAGCTACCTACATATAAAACTTCAGTTTCAAGAGAAAATCCATCTTTTAGCTGGAGCAGAATTGAATCTTCATCCCAGGTAAAGTTCAATTTCCCAGATGCCTGATCTCTTGATGCATTCAGAGGAAGAAAATTTGCCACTATTATTTTGCGATCCCGATATAGAACTTTGGAGTCATGAGAATCCTCATCACTGCTTGTTTCCCTGTCTGTGTCAGATATGATACCCGGTGTTGTCATAACCCTAGGAAGTGATCTAACTGCATGATGGAAGTCTATCATATCCTCAGAAGCGATATCCAAGAGGTTTGCACATGATCTTGACAACATGTTTGTCAGAGAACTCTCTCTGAAAAAACAATTACTGTTCAAAAGAGGTGTAGTTTCAGCTAACTTCAAATCTCTTCCAGAGTTCTATATCCACGTGCAAAGCCTCAACTGATGTAAAATAAACTTCAGAAGCAAATGGTGTTTCCTGGAG
Source organism: Pontederia paniculata (assembly GCA_001647135.1). Taxonomy (NCBI): domain Eukaryota; kingdom Viridiplantae; phylum Streptophyta; class Magnoliopsida; order Commelinales; family Pontederiaceae; genus Pontederia; species Pontederia paniculata. The sequence continues at coordinate 39,540 of LTAE01002183.1, read as the reverse complement.
TCAAGAATCATTAACTGAGAATTAGAAAATCCCTTAAGGTTTCAAATTTTCATTAGCCACACAGTCACATCTCATGACTTATTGATAAAAAAACCATGACTTCCAGCTAGAGATTCAATGACCCCAATGATCGAAGAAGATAGACATAAAAAATAAGCAATCAAGACATAGCATGACATAACCCAAGACAACATTACTCTATAGGCTTATATTACTAGTGATACCGACAAAACCTACAGCATAACAATGTCGCAGGACATGCAAAACCAAATATGAAAATTTGAATTGTGATAGCATCATGGGCCATGGTTCCTACGACACAAATAAAAAACCAACAGAAGCATATTTTACCATCAGCAATGGTACTTATTTTGGTCTGAATTTTGACTTAACATATTATACTTTTCTTTAATCATCCAGCGACATATATACATATTGATCATTTGTCAACAATGCTCATTTACCAGAAACTCCTTAGTCCTAACTATTAAACTCCATGTTCATGACACAAAAATTATTCAATAACTGTTCTCTTAGGAAGTAAAGAATAAATACATATGTGTGGACTTCATTGGAAGACAAATGCAACCCCGAAAGTCCAAAATGTGAAGCTGAGATGAAATCACACATGAACCACATTAAAACAGACAGTGGCAAATAGTTGTCAATAAAAAGGCAAAAAAGCACACGTAAAAAACTCATTTAGTAGAACAAATTACAATGGTACAGTCTATGAACTGATTATGTATTTGCAAACATTCATTTCTGTGAATAGCTCATGTTAAGAGGAACTTTGAGGTCCATATAAATCTTATATTCTTAATTAAACTAACAACCAAGAAGAGGTTATAACATTGAATCAAATATCTAAAAAAAGTTAACCACAAAAGGAAAATGAATTTTAAAAAAAAGTACAACAAACAAAATGTCATGCATTCTGAATAGGCAGAGGAATAGTGACTATCCAAGGCCATTATATCAAATGCTTCCAAAGAAAAGTCTTTACTAAGTTATCACCAAAGTTTTTTCTTCAAAAGGAAAGGAACGAAACACTCCATCCCGGTGCAAAATATCCATAAAAATTCGTTTGTATTGACATTGACTAGATTTCGAGCACATATCTGCAATTTACAAACCCAAGGAGCCTAAAAAGATAGCTTAGCTACCATTAACCAATTAGAAGAATGTCGAGTAAAGTTATCAAGAATATCCAAACACTATCCCTTATAACAAATTCTACCCTGCTTAAAAAACTCAGCATGCCTCAGCCACATAAAACAGCTGTGCAATTTGATTATTTCTCTCTATCAGACTGTATCATTAAATAGTCTGCATTTCTGCAGCCCACAATAACATGAGGAGACATCGAGCAAAATGGGTTCTACTTCCACTTGTCAGTCCAGAAAATCAAACAAAAGAGGATTAAAACATCATCTAAGAGTTAGAAACTGAAACAAATGTTTCTTCGTGCACTTAATATTCATTAATAGAAAAAATAGATCAAAGCATATTAACTTACAACAATAAGATACATATAGTCAAACAACATATCAAGCTTTCAACTACCTTCAGATTCTTGCATAATTAGTTGATTTTCGATATCATTATATTTCCAGTCAATATGACAGCTTATTGGAAAAGCATTATGCTGATAGTCGAAAAAAAATATTACTGTGCAGATAAACAAAGTTTTAAAAAGTGATTCTATCAAAGGCATCAATAACTCTTAACAGAATGCGACTTTTGTTTCCTATTCGAAGCACTCCTCGTTTTTCCATACTTAGACAGCGAAAACCTCACAAACCGCAGTTAAAAGTAAGAAAAAAAATCACTTTTTGCCATGATAATCACATTATCCACACAATTAAACCTTCTCCGGTAAAATACCTGAAAATTGTGCAAGTTTCTAAAATACTGAAATAATTATACCAAAAAAAACTCAGCAGGATCAAGAAAAATGACAACAATTTTTCAACTTTATTTCAAAAGTCCAACGATCCAATGTTTCCCGTCGTGATCTTTCTAAAACCAATTACGAAAGAATAGAAGACCAGAAAAAAATCCTCTACAAGTGCTAACAAAACCCTCTATAAGTAAGAACAAAATGCGATTTTTGAATCACATAACGACAGGAAAAAAATTGAGAATGATCATACCAAACGAAGAAAATAACAAAGAAGAAAAACAAAAAGCGAACACGAGCAGAGTCGCCTACTTGCAAGCAGAGAAACCACAAGAGGAAACCGCTCCGTCGATCGCATTCGCCAAAAGCACTCAACTCAAACGCCACAGAAAGCCAATAACATGATCGCAGACATGAAGAGAACCTGCCTCGAATCCTCGAGAAAACCGCGACTACTCACCTTGCAAGGGATCAAAAGGAAAGATTTTGAAGCCCAAATCGAGGAGAAGACCTCGAAATCGATCCGAGGACAAGGCCGCAAGAGCTCTCCGGTGATCAAATCGCGTTCGCATTCGAGAGATTTCGCCGTGTTTTTTTCTTGTTCCTTTCTCCTTCCGTTGTGGTCTCGTTTTTGCTTCTCTCGTGCTATTTATTATTCTTTCACAGAGGCGGATAGAAACGTAAGTGGAGAGAGAAAGAGCGAGGAGAGAGAGATATATATATATATATATAATTATATTTTTGGAAGGAAATTAAAATATTTTTCGGCTGTGTTTACTTTTGGGTTAAAAATCTCTTATCCTCTTCTCTTCGGAAAGGCCCCTCAATGCAGCAATAATTACTAAATTGGGATTAGTTGGATTTAATCTTTTTTGAAATATTTAACGTAATATTAAAAAAAGATATGATAGCGTATTTTTCTCTTACGTTAAATAGGATCTCTAGAAGATTAATGAGTCATGATTTATTTGATTCAGTTCTTCCCGCTAATTTCCTTTTTAGTAAAAATAATTGCCTAAAATTAAGACTTCAAAACTTTGAGTATGAGAAAAATAAGAGACCTATGTTGTATGTGTTTCTTTAAGTAATAAAATAATTTTATTTTTATGCATTTAACTGTAGGATCAATCTCAGTGGACGAAATTTATATTTTGATTGACCAAATATATATATATATATATATGAACTTTGAAAAAAAATGTGTTCAACTCATATTATCTCATATATTTAAAAAAAATTCAGGTGCAAGTCAACAAGGTCGGATCATCTTAAGTTAAAATAAAGTATACAAAAACATAATTAATTTATGGTTTTCCTTGCACAATCAAACCACAAAAATTAAGTTGTTTTTTTTATATTTTTAATTTTTGGAATTCATTTTTCCGTTATGATGGACGAACAAACGAAATGAATAGGAATTGTTCAAAGTGTGTCTTTATTGTAAGTCAATGTGTAATTTCGATATATATGCATAATTGGATAAGCACTCCATTAATTATTGATTGAGTTAATGTAATTGGACGAGACAAACCAATGTCTAAGGTTAGCTACTTAATTTATTTGGTCAATTACTTTGTCCCGTGTTGTTGAGAGATAAGGATGAACACAAACTTCTCCAATTGTGAGTATTTAATGGGGTCCAAGGAGAAAGTAGTTCACTCTTACGTTTGTCATGTGCCAAGCTCTATGTAACGCTTTAAATAATAATAATAATAATAATAATAATAATAATAATAATAATAATAATAATAAATATTTTTTGTATTTTATAAATTTTAATTTTAAAATTATATATATAGAGGAACAAGTAATATATTTTAAATTTAATGCATATAGTGCACTATAAAATAATAACGATACTTTCTGTATAAAAAATAAGTAATGATATTTTTTATATAAAATAAGTGTTACATATTTTTTTTTCATATATACGTGTGTATATATATATATATATATATGATACAAATTAATTCAAGTCCTAGTATATGAATTAAATTCCAAAGACGAGAAATCGAATAATATCGAAAGTATCTTTATATTTTGGACTAGGCTAAAAGTTCGATATATGGAAGTAAGTATTTCTTCTTCTTTTTTTTTAAATTGGCTAAAAATTTTATACATGGAAGCAAGTATTTCTTTTTTGAAATTATGTAGTGAATAAGCGTGATCAATAATTAAAAAGCACTTTAATGATTTATGAATAAGTTGGGACATTATTAGCTATGTTGAATGTGTCATATATCTCAGCCCCAAGATATTGGCGGGCATCACATTTTCTGGATAAGATCATAATAAATATTGATTTTGTTACAAATGATTTGGAGAGTGCACAAATATTGCCGGCCAAACGTATCTAACTCTTCCTAATTTAAATGCCTTCTCCTTGTTTTTTTCTTAGTATGTGCCGATCAATTGGCCTGAAACTACCCTAACTTTTATGAATTTGAAATTTCTCAACACATAAGAGAATCAAATATAGCCTGATAATTTCAGTATAAAGAGTTGAAATTTTGAAACGCTATGTGATGATTTGCACAATTATAGTATTCTTTTCATCATTATTGAAATAATGCATGCATGGAAAAAGAAGAAGATTCTTTTATAAGATTAATTGACTTTTGTTGTGTACCCGCGCATGCAAGTCGAACATTAAATCCTTAAAATTAAAGTCATGATACTAATAAGTGAGCGAGTTTAATAAGAAGATAAAATCTTATGGATTGGATTAGCGTGACTTGTTAGCTTAATTATTGCATATCAAGTTTGAGATGAAAAAGAAACAAGATCGTGATTAGGTCGAGAAATCACATATAGATAGATACATACATACGTAAATAGATAAGTAGATATTAATAGGAGGTGATGGAGTGGAAATGTATTCTTACTCGAGTTAACAAGTTCAAGTTCGAGTTTGCGAATGTAAAATTTTTTTTGTTGAAAGTCTCATTCATCACAATTAGGTGTTCAACACGGTGTGACATAAATTAATTGTCCTTAAAAAAATTATATTTACGACCGTAAGACAATGATTAATCTCTATATAAATATTCAACAGTAAATATTTAAATTGTTTCATGCGTTAGCAATAATGTTTAGCATTTCAACAAGTTAATTTGACAAGGAATTGAGTATTCAGATATCATGTCTTCCTGGTACGATTTGTTTGGAGCGGGGCCGGTCAAAAGTCACCAATTCCAATCCATGCAATGGATTTTTCTTTTGACCAAGTATTGCCTAGTCAAAAACCCTAGATATGCCCACCTAATGCCTAACTTTAAGCTTAGTTGGAAGTTAGCTTAATGTGCCCTCTATAATTATATATATTTTCATAACAACATATACATCATACAATAAAAAAATGCATATATATGTTACATTAATCTAGTAGTTTAAGTTTACACTTGTGTACATGTTTTGGTTTTTATTTTGTTGAACAGGTGGTCTTCTTGGTTGTATGAAAGAGGCGACCACTTTTTTTGTGCATGCAATTTTATTTTTAAAGAAACAACTTTTTGCACATCATGTTATATTTATATGATTTCCACTTTAGATGTTAAATTTGAATGTAAGTGAGATTCAATATAAGTGGACTCACCCAATGAACTTACCCAAAATCCTAATTAAAAACATTGCTTCAACTAATAACAACGAAAAGATGAAAAAGAAATCTTAATTTAAATTCCACAAAAGTAGTGCCATAAGCTTTCTCTCTCCTAAGCATGCACAATAATACATAATGTTAGAAACTTGTTGTTAGGCACATCGAATTAAGAAATGTGGAATTAAATCTTATCCATGCATATAAATGGCATGATTGCTTAACGGATAACGTCGATGTTTCTTATGGGACAGTAGCACTGTATGTTGGGACTTTCAGCTTAACCACTGCCGCCCATTATAATGACACCCTGCATGGATAACCATCATTAATCAGTAATAGCTATTAGCTAGCTAAGGTTCATTTAGGCCATTAATCTTATCAATTCCACATATGCTAGACATTTTATTTTATGATTTAATTATTGACATACAAAGAAAAGCTGAAATTAAAATCGAGCAAAAGAAGTGACAAACAAAATTCATAAATTTTATTTAGTCTCAACACTTTGTATATTATTCTTTTTAGTTCACCTAACACAGTTTTAAAATGTAAAAATCGACGTTTTGCCAGATAAATTTAGTCGGAGAAAGTCAAGTATTTTATATTGGAATGAGTTAAAAGATAAATATTTCGACAATTCCTCTAAATAATTTTTCTAATCCTGTCGACAACATAACCCATAATTTTTTGTCTCTAAGATAGTTAGCTTACTTTCCTAGTTAGAAGGAGACTCCTTGTTAGCTATTCATAGCTATATAGTTATCTTCTATTGTGAATTTATTTGCTTTCGTTAGTAAATTTTATATTCAAGATATTTTATATCTAAATAATTAATAGAATCTGACTAATTTTATCTAAAATGAGAGTAATAAGATTTAGATTATTTTTAAAAATGATATCTTCCAATATAAATTTAATTCGCTAAATTTATTATCTTTTTTATTTATTCTATCCTAACTTTCTTTCTTTTTTCATGTTGACCAGCCAATAGTAATAGTAAGTAAATATATGAGAATTTCTTTTTTTTTTTTTGCACTTTTTCTTAATTGAATAAGATCATCAAATATGAGTAGGAAGAGGAGGGGAGGGGTACTTATGGAAGGATATTTTCTTTTTCTAGAAATGGACCATTCCACTACTAGTAAGTACAATGGGGTTAATTTTTTTTTTACCTTTTATCACATGATCTCTTTTTGTTTTTGCCACTTGGAGAAATATCCCATGTTTTCATTTTTAAACCCATTTGGGTCTACGGAAGTGCCAGCTGTGACGCGTTTCCTACTGTTCCTTTTTTTTGAATTATTTATTTATTATATTATTTACCCACCTATTTTAGTATTTATTTATTATATATATATATATATATGTAATTAATTTTTAACCGGTAGCGAGAGTGACCGCGACTGCACGCCGCAGCCCGACCACGCGAGTCCGCGCTGGCAACCTTCTGGATAAGGTCGCCTTTGCATATGGCCCTCCGTCTTCCATATTATTCACGGTTTTGCCACTCCAGCTTTTTAGCACCCCCTCCGGCCGACGGTGGCCCCCACTCTCCCCCACTCTTAAACGGATAAACATCGGATTTAGAAAGATTTCACTTTACAGCATAAAACATAAAATAAACCTTATAATACTAACTTTTATGTAATCTAGAAGTATCCATAAGATAATTATATTTTTTAATATTAGTATTAATATATTAAATTAGATATGCTATTAATTATTTTTAAAAATTATAATAAATATTTCATCTGTTAAATTAAATGCTCTACTATAATTTCTGAAAAACTAAATTAATAAAAATAATAACATCTTTATATTTATATATTGAATATAAAAAAATATTTTTTTAAAATGAGCGATATTAAAATTTAAACTAATATCATGTGCTATCAATAACTTTAAGAAAAAATAATATTTTTATATTTATATATTTTTAATATATAAATTATATGTGTTATCAATATTTTTTAGAAAAACAAATAATTAAAAAAGAGTAATATTTTATATTTGTATTGTTAATGTAACACCGGAGAAAAAAAAAAGTAAGATTTCGCAATCATCCCTCGAATTTTTCCATTTTTTTTCCTTTATGAATAGTTTGATGTCTTTTAAATTAGCATTTTCAAGGAAAAAAAATAACAATCCCACTGTATTTTATTTGACATTGTATTTTATTGTGGACGCATTTATCAAACCCTCCAAATTTGAAGAGTAGATCGCTTGAACGGGTCTAGATATATAGTTTACTTTTTAAACAAACAAATAAAAAATAGTAATTTAGATTTGCTTCAAGAATAAACGAGCACTTCATTTTTTATGTTTGAATCGTGTCTTGTTGACATATGTCATGCACTTTTTCCTAACGAGGTTATGACTTTGATTCCAAGTTTAAGAATTTTCCCTTTTTTTTTCTTATCCTTCGCCATCTAGCAACAAAATTGCAATTAAAGTTCCACCAAACGTCGGTGAAATTTCCAAACCAACAAGTCACAAGATCTCGTTTAAAAAAAACATAAAAAATTTGAAGTCGTTGTAATCGTTTATTTTCATTTCTTCTAAACATCAATGAGATACACATCCTCCTTATCCCTTTAATAATGAAATTCACAATATAATACAAATAAATAATTGTGAAGGGGAATTAATTCCCCCAAAAGAATGTTAGGAAGCGGCAATTAAGTAGTTTGAAGGGATTTGATTATAAGATTGAAAGGATAATGAAGAAAGAATGGGGATAGGAAAGTCCTAAATTTTGAGAGAGAGAGAGAGAAAAATATTTAAAAAATAGTTTTGTTGGGTTATGTTTGAAAGGTTCCTGAATTGGATTTGAAGTCATTGTCCATTAAAATAAGAGAGAGAAAGGAGAAGAGGGAGAGAGAATAAATGATAACACTTTTCTTTAAACAATGGTGGTGGTGTGTCGCCTAATACAACCAACACAACATTGGGACGCCAAAGATCTCTTGTGGGTCATCCAAATAGATGCACAAGTCTCCCTCTAATTTTCTGGTATGAAGCTTGTTCATATCCTAAACGAAGACACTTTTCTTTTATGTGAATTTTGATAACTATAAAAACAAAATAAACTTCTAAGTAATTCAATCCAATGGCTACAAAACATACCAATTTTCTTATGATAAGATGCGGTGTGCGATATAAAGCATGTTTGTTTTGATAAAAAAATTCTTAAAAGAATTAAGATCAATAAAAAAATAATTTTAAATTAAGTAGAATGAAATGCTAAAATTTGGGAAAAAATATTGTTACTCTTTTCAAAATAAAAAAATTGAAGACATATTGTTTTATGATTTTTTATTTATATCTACAAAGCATATATCAAACACATAAAAATAAATTATTTTTTCTTGAATTATCTTTTTTTAATTTTTTTATCAAAATAAACGAGAACTCTATTGCTAATACATCTTAAGTATCATCTATTAAATATTAAAATAGACTAAAATTTTCATCTCGTCATTGGATGTTATCGAGATCGGAAGTTCTTGAAACCTGATTCGTTCTTATCATAAATAAGTTGATATTTGTTTAATAACTTTAGGTGAAAAGTGTTTTTCGTGTTATCTTCTGTTTTATTAATGTCTTTTAAATTTATTGTATTTCGTTTTCAATTTAAGGATGAGCTCTCCTACGAAATGACAAGTATAAAAGATTTGACACATCGATAAATGAATTAAGAAAAAAAACAATATGAACATGCATGCTTTTCATTGTGTGGACGTGGACTATTTTTTTTCGTTCAAAATTTAATATTCATATTAATTATTAACATTTAATTAATTTAATATTTGAACGATGCAATAAAAATAAATTTTAATTAAGATGATATTTTTATAATTTAAATTTATTAATTTATTCTTCTTTCATAATATAAATTTATTAATTAAATATGCCAACTTTAATTAAATGTGGACTATTTTTGCAATTGGCTTTGGCAAATTGCACCAAACTTGGGATGCATGACAAAACTATTCAACGTCTCCCCAAACAATAATTAAATTGTTGGAGATCTCTCTCGTATCTTCTCCATTTATTGAAAACTCGACGGTTTATATATTTATATTTATTTCTTTTTCATGTGGATATTAGTTGAACATATGACGTGTATCACGATTATATAAAACGTCCGAAGGGTCTTTGTTTCTCTCTCTTATTTTTTGAATTATTTTGTATCAAAATGTTTCACGTGTTATACTTTTGAAAAGTAGTATTTATAACAAATAAATTCTCCTGAACTGCAAGTTTGATATTATACCCGGATCAATTTTTTGAGATAAGAAAATGAAAGTATAAAAAAATATGAGAAAAATGGGGGTGTATAGTAATTTGCTATGCACCTGGTGTGGTGCATGATCTGGGTCATTGATTTCAAAATCAATGACCCTGATCATATTTAATTTATGGTCCAAATTTTTAAATGGACAAGATTTGAGTCATTAATTTTTAAATCAATGGTCTAGATCATGCACCGCGTCAGGTGCATAGCAAATTACTATGCACTCCCATTAACCTCAACAAATATTTTGAAAGACAAAGGCTGTGTTTGGCAACACAAAAAATAGAGGTTAGATTAGAGTTTAGAGGTTTGACTTGGTCAAACCGCTATTTTTTTTATAACTAAGTGTTTGATAAATTATTTTATAGTTTAGCGGTTAGCGATTGGATCATAGGCTATTTTCATTAACGTTTAGCGGATGAAAAATAGAGGTTAAACTTTTATACCCAATTTACCCTTCATTGTTATTAGAACTTTTATTAGGTTTGAGCTATGCATATAATCATAAATACTTGTTAGCATTTAAATATTATTGACAGTGNTTTTATACCCAATTTACCCTTCATTGTTATTAGAACTTTTATTAGGTTTGAGCTATGCATATAATCATAAATACTTGTTAGCATTTAAATATTATTGACAGTGGTACACATAATTTAGTAAATTTAATTTTTTTTATTTATGCAAGTATATTTAGTTAAAAAGATTATTCCAAATTAATTATCATAAATCACATAAAAAGTTTTTAAAAAATATATAATATTATAAATTTAAATGATTTATCATATTACTGTATTAAGCCTATTTACGTCATTTTATAGTTATCAATTGATTTTATCACCACATTTATCAAATATTTTTTATTATCATCTTAACGAACCGCTAAATATTAACGACTAATAATTAACCGCTATTCGCTAAATAAACCTCTATCCGCTCTTAAACCGCTATCCGCTTTTAAATCCGCTATTGATGTCAAACACAGCCAAAAGCGGGTGCAATTTGCAGTGCAATAGCAGTTGGGATACAACATCAATTTAGTCCATAAGTAACTTTAGCTGAGACGGACGAGTTATGAAATCCTTTAGATATTTAATATTGGTATTATATTATATTTTTTTTGACAATTTTAGTTTTGGATAAAAGCTTTAAAAGTAATATTTGAAATTTACAATTTGATCATTGTTATAATTGATAATGAAATCCATTAGCAGATTCAATTTCAGGTTATAACTTATAAGCCATGTTTGAAATTATTGTAAGTTTGTAACATAAAAATATTACTTATTACGTGGTAATTTTTTTTCAGCATTGGAAAAATGTACTTTTGATGACCTTTGTTATAAAAGCCATTTGGTGATGCATCCAAATATATTTTTTTTTCAAAAACTTATTCACCAAAAGTATGACACGTTTCGAAACTGACCTTACTTTGATTTAAAAATTACTTGTATCTTTTTTTTCAAAACATCCACACATGATCATATAGAGATGAGGGAATCAATAATTACGAATTTAAATTCGGAAAAGACTATTAAAAAATAAGTTATTTTTTTGGCAGTTTACATCCACGATTCAATTAAATATACAACGTCCGCTAAAAAAATTCACTAGCAATTACTTAAATTTTAATTACTATGTATTGAAGGGATGAACATAAGGTGCCCATCAATATGGAGGAGATGAGAGGCTTCAAATTGAAAAAAATGAGAATTGTATTTTTTTTTCATCCGAATATTAGAAAGTGACGCCAATTCTTTTATCTCATGAGACGTTGATGATGACTTCTCAACTCATTATCGAGTTCGATCAATTAAATGATCGTTTTGTGTCTGCTTATGACTAGTGATGTTAAAAAAAAATTAAACGAAAAGAAACTGTTTATTACTATACTCGAATTTTTATTTGTGAAAAGTGTGTTACTTTAATTCTCCATATCTCGTTTCTTTTTTCTTCTTTCAATATATATATATATATATATATATATATAATTTTGTTCACCTACCGACAAGTAATAATGTTGAAAAATACGATGGCAATGGAAATGGCGTGGATCACCGACTCCTTGTCGCGCCGGTCGGCAGCACAACTTAACCCATCAAAACACTGCAACACACTCGTCTCTCTCTCTCTCTCTCTCTCTCTCTTTATATATATATATAAAGTAAATATAATCAAAGAGTAGCTCACGATTTTATTGATGTAACAAGCCTTGACCTTGAGACGCCTAACCGGTTTATTATATTAAAAGAAATTAAAAATCAACTTATTTGATAAAAATTCATAACATTAAAAAAGTAGATTTTTTATATTTATCAGAATTTTTAAATTAGATGTCCTCCCAATAATATTAAAAATTAATATATATATATATATTAACAATCCTCGTGAATCACTGTTAAAAAATTATAATTTTAATTAAAAATCATCAAAAAAATTCTTCATAAGAAAAAAAAGAAAGCATAGACGCATTACTTTTTTTCCTATAATTAACATATCAAATTTAAACAAAATATAGGAAAATACAGAAAGATACAAGGCAGATAAATCATAAAACACGTTTTCGTTTTCTTTTCTTTCCAATATAAATCATAAACGGAAGCAATTATTAGTTTTTCGGATAAATTAACAGAAGCAATTATTAAAGGCGTGCAGAACGGGCAAAACAAAAAGGAGAGGTGGTGGCACAAGCGTAGTTAAGTGGAAGTAGAAGGGCAGTTTGAAGGGGCACGTCCCCGAGGAGGATGACGAGGATCCGCTCAAATTTAAGTAGCCCCGGGTCGTACGATCCGCGGGGGCCACGCAACCACGTGAAGGGCCCCACAAAAGCCCCTCTCACGTCCTCCACGCGCCACCTCGGATGCCTGCCACGTCGGAAGAAGGGACGGCTCCATGATGACGGCCGTGGGCCCCGCTTTATCCATTAACTCCCTCCTCCGCGTTTCCAGCGTAACGTGGTCGGTGCGTCTTTCTCTTTCTCTCTCCTCTCTCTTCCCCGTCCTTATCCACATCCCAATGCTATATATATATATAATAATTATTATTATATTTGATTAATTTATTATTTTGACGGGAAAAAAAATTAAAATCACTAAGAAACGTGTTTAGAATTAGAAAGTGGGCAAACGTCTTTTTCGGTGCATAATAATCGGAAAATAATTGTTTTATATTAATCGGAAACGGGTATATATATATATTTTTTCTCTCTCTCTCCTCTCCGTTCAAAAAAATATGTGGCAGCTTTGCATTCATCACGATGACAACATTTTCTTGTGTTTTAGTACACTGTTTTCACTAGGAATCGTTTTTTTAATTAGTGCGTATGTTCATGAGCAGATACATAGACATGGGTGGTGGTGGTGGTGTCGTGGCATCACTTTCACAATTTTTCGTTAGTAATCAATATCTCATGCATCATGCTTGACACGTTTGTTGCAGAATAGCCGGATTGGAGAGAGAAAGATGGTAACATTTCTATCTCTCTCTCTCTCTCTCTTAGCGAGGAGTGGAGAGAGAAAGATGGCAAGGTGCCAAGGTCTTTCTCTCTCTACATTAGATTAGCAATTGTATCTTCATTGTCTCCTTTTGTACAAATTTGCACAGAATAAATTGTCGGGGGTTGGATGATGTTATTATTATTTAAGGTACCTTCCAATGCACCTTTATACAAAGCAAGCAGAAACTACACATTTTTTTTTCATGGTATCCATTTTGATTTCTTTGAATAGCTATAATAAAGTTTTTGAGAAATAAAATTATTACATTTAGGGTTCGATATAAAGGTTTTTTTGTGTTAAATATGGAGAGAGATAAATTAAGTAAATTGATGATTCTAAAAATTGAAGTAATATAAATTATGTCTTTATTTTCAAACATCTTAAGCCGGTTTACATGAATTATATAATTAACAATGTAGCAGTATAATATCATATGGAGATGTAATTTTAGTTGAGGAGTTGGTCGCATTGTGTTGGATCACAGGAGAATAGAAAACGATTGGGGCATGAAACATCGGCTTGTGACCTCAACATACAATGCATTGTTCAAATCTATAAAAGAAAAAAAATGGCAGAGAACGCATGCACAGTGTTAGTGTGATTTGAAAAATAATAAAAAAAGGACCATCAAAATTTAAATGCATGTCGATCGAGATCCACAGTCAACTAATTAAATTTGGCTCTCGGAAGTCAATGCCTCCAAAATATTTTAAACATTTTAATTATGATTATAGAGAGCGAGTTGAATTGACTAAGAGTTCAAAGTTTTTTTCCCTATAATAATATGTTATATATGAGCTTCCAATGGATTAATACATTTCTAGAACGAGTAAAATACTGTTTGCGAAGATTAATCTATAAATGATTATCTCTATAAATGGTAAATAATGATATTGACTAAGGAAAGTCCATATATAGTGTTTCTTTGAATTTTTACATAATAAGCTAAATTAATTAACGAGTTAAATTTTGGATTGAAATAATTAAATATTCCTTTTTCTGTATTTTTCGAGATTGTCAAAATAATTTAATATAAGCCCCTTATTTTTTAATGTATATTATAAATTATAAAAGAAAGGGAGGTGATTAAATGAACAAGTCATTTTGTATTCATTCAAAAGTGGACAGAAGAGTGATAGCTGGCTTCTGCAAGTATTGAGTTTATACTTGTTTTCATGCTTCCCTTGTACTCTTACTCTTCTGGCTGTTATATCAGCTGTGTCTGCTAAAGAGTTATATCATATAATTTCCCACTACTTTCTTAGCCAAGAACAAAAATGGTTCATTGCTCATGAGCAGGATAAATAGAACAAGACATATATTCCTGGCTGCTTCTGTTTTTTTTTTATATATGTTTTTTTGTTTGTCTCCTCTCCTCTCCTTAAAATAAAAGATGTAATTTGCATTTATTTTACATTTTTCTTATATCAATGTACTTTTTTTGCTTTTGTATGTTGTAAATATTAATAAAGGGTAAACATGTAAAAGGATAATGTTTTAAATTAAAAATAAAAGTCCTCAAATATTACTGATAAATGTCAAAATATATAGCTTATAGTGAAAGGGAGATAATGAGTGAAAGCTACCTGATATATAATCATTTCACCAAAAGATCATTGCCATAGTAATTAATTTATTTTCCTGTTTTTGCAGGTAAATATATTTTCTAATGTCTTGACTTTACATAGATCGTAAAAACAATAATGAAAAGTCAGACAAGTTCGTGTCCACGACGCAACGAAGAACATAAATATAATATAATTATCCAAAGAAGATGTCGTAGAGCATAACATATTATGATGGTCTATCAAAGCCCATACCTTGAGGAATATGCCCCTCTTTATTATTCTCTAGCCCAAAGTTTCCAAGTTGTTTCCAACAAGAAAATTTAACACATATCCACATTTAATAATAATAATAATAATAATAATAATAATAATAATAATAATAATAATAATAATAATAATAATAGTGCAAATAAAAAAAATTTGAGAAGATTAAATTATGTTTGAAAAATAAATTAAACAATAGATGGATAAAAAGTGGCATTTTGATGGTCACCTATATATGTGTCACTTTCCAAATTGACCTGACAAAATAAAAAGCAATACAAAATGAAACATGGGATTGTAAAGTTGTTTGAATAAGGAGAAGATAACGTTTTTTTTTTGCATGTCAGATCAAAAGGTGCATGTTTGAAGTTTTGAAATGGAAGGAAAGAATTAGAATTGATGTCCAAACTTTGTCATCTCTCTCTCTCTCTCTCTCTCTCTCTCTAAACTTTGTCATCTCTCTCTCTCTCTCTCTCTCTCTCTCTCTCATTCCTTATCTAAACTTCACGTGCACGTAAGCACTAAATAATTATTCTAAGGGTACGTCAAATGTAGGTAAACTAATGCTCAAGCAACTCATCTAATCCTAGGATTAAACATCACAATTTAATTTATTTGTCTGTTCTGTTTGATTGATGTATTTTCTTCTTTTTTTACCTTGATACATTAGTACCATAGTTGGAACATAGTTTAAAGTTTTATGTATATATATATATATATATATATATATATATATATTATTTTCTTCTTCTTATCAATATTTTACTGATTATACTTTTATTAGATATTCTTAATAATATTCAGGAAATAGTGTTCAATAATAAAAATTTGCCGACGACTATTATATCAGTCATGAATATTTTTAGTGTCTAAAAATTTCCATTGACGAACATATTTATTGTCGTGATTTCTAGTTTGCAATATCACTTTTTGAACACCATCAAAGGACCTCCAAAATTATAATTGGCAAAATGTCATCAATAAAAAATATAGAAACCAGCATACAAAATTTGTTAGTTCCTTCAGGGGTAATTTTTTATGACAATTAAGATTTCAGAAGATACTTGATTTTTCGTTGGTATTCATCTTCAACAAAGGAAAAAAAATGCATTTAAAATTTCATCACCTAACATTTTGATTAGGCATTTGGTAGAAAAAAAATTGTAGAATCATTTCAAAAATGAGAAAATAATGCTGGAGTTTAGGCATAACTACCAGGCAGATCACTTAACATGTCATGTGATCCATTTAGACAACAAAATTTCTCAGAAAAGATGAAATGGGATTGACTGACAAAATTAAACGTTGATCAATGGTCAAAATTTCTTGCATACTGAAATAAAAGAAATGGACTTCAGACAATGATGGTTTATGATGATGATGCATAATAAATTCATTTTGAAAGAACACTGTTGTTGTATGTTGTTATATTCAATCAAGTTGTGGATTTATGATGTTGAGTGCTTTATATGGCACCATCCAACAAGTTTTTAGCTTAGTAGAGAGTTGCAAGTGCTTTATCTGTGAAGTTGCATGCATATTCAGGTAGCATTTCTGATAAATTTCCTTGCACTTTAAACCTATCTGCAAACTTAAATGAGTTCCCTTGTGTCATATCATACTCCACACTTGTATCCAACTTTCTTCGATCACAACTAATTTCTCATCTGCCATGAGATTACTTTCACGAGAAAGGAGAAAGGAGAAAGGAGCATGTATCATTATCCAGATTTTTTGTCAATCTCTGTAAAATCTTTCATAAATTCTCAAGATCTTGATATGCAAAGGGCACCCTTTTAACTGGGAGACTATAAGTGAATGCCTACACATGCAACATATTCATTAGCCACCACTTTCATTGGTTCATGCTACTAAAGAACGCCTTTGATTTACATTTATTAGTCAGAAAAAAGATCCACAAAGAAAAGACTTGAGAAATATGGATCAAATGAGTACAACCCATGCATATAGGCAGTGCATTATAATCCGCGACCTCTTTCAATATCTATACTTGAAGTTAATAGTTAACAAAACTGAACCTGAATAACCACCTAAACATGTGTAAGCGGCCTTGCAAATGCTCTTTTTTGATGCATCACAGACACCAGAAGGTATTTATTTATGGTACATGTAGAAAAAAAAAAGAAAAAAAAACTGTACAGCTTCTACTGGAGATTAAACATGGTAGACCATGCCAACTTCCAAGGTTGATGCATGAGGGATGCTAACGGCATATGCTGCTGGACTTCTGCAGTTCCTCCTCAAGAACTCGAATCCTACAATAGCTAGTCGCTTTATTATACTTGATCCGCATTGTGCTCTCATGTGGGATTGCCCCAGTATAAAAGCCATCCCTGCTTCTCTTGCTTCAGTGAGATCTTCCAGCTCCTCCTTTGACCATTTGTCTATTTTAGGGCTCTTTGGCAGCACAAATCGAACCCTCTTCTTCGGTATTGCAGCTAAAGTATGCACGTCATTGGGGTCAGATGGCCCTGGTGCTTCTTCAGGCTCAATTTTCTCCTCACAGAACCTAAAACCTGCACCGACTACAGCCATTTTCCCATCCGCCTTATCATTTTCATCGGCCAAACCATTATGCTTTGAACAGCTAGATCGTATGAACTCCGCAATGCTGCATACCAAGTCCTTCTCAAATTCCAAGTCATCTTTGTGTATATCATGGTACCCATATCGCACAATGACCCTATATATCCTGTACTCCTTTGGGCCAACACGACCTACAAGGAATCGTTCCTCCTGTTGGACGTGCGGCACAGGCACGGACTTTATGCACAGGAAGACAAGCACCTGGTGGCACATAAGATTAATAATCATGAAAAGTCTTCTTCATTATTGATTAATGTGCAGACGGAAGTCCAAAATATACCTGATGAAATGCAGGTAGGTTTGTGACAAAGTGGGAGAAAATGGCTGGAATTCCAGATACTAGCTCAGTATGTATAAGCCCGATGCCGCGTACACGTACAAAGCCAAGGGTAGGACCCAGACTTAGGAGCCAATTGATGGAGACCTTGTTTTGGACGTCAAAATCGTATTTTTTAAGTGTTCCATAGTGCCAAATATACATTATGATCATGAACATGAAAGAAAGGGCAATAGGGACCCATGCCCCCTCGAGGAACTTGATAAGGGAAGCTGAAAAATAAAGAACCTCTATCGAGCCAAAGAAAAGCATGAAACATGCTGCAAGTAAGAAACTCTTGTGCCAGCACAGAACAATCACCAGGGACATCAAGCAGGTAGTGACTAACATGACAGCAATGACTGCCAACCCTGATAGCAAAGTGTCATATGAAGATTGCGTAAGATTTTATGTGACTTTTGTCAAACAAAATCACAGTTTTGTCTAACTGTAGAAGATGAGAAAAGTAATGCAGAAGTGTTTCCACGGAGATAGCTTCTTTTTAAATAGTCATAACACATCATGCGGGGTAGTAAATGCTAAATAAAACCATTTGGGATTACCATTATTATCACCATATGATTGACATATAAACAGTTAAGCTAATAGTTGGTTTATGTACAAATAGCAGATAAAAAATATATTGCAACAGACGAAATGGGAAGGTCTTCCAAACTCCTTAAATTAAAAGCTCAAATTTGGACAACCATGGTTACTATCTGAAAATTATGAAAACTGACTAAGCATTAAACTGATTTAAATTCTCAGACAAAATCAGGAATAAAACCATCATTGTGACAGGTGTACAAATAATAAACAAAATGTATACAGTTAAAGCAAAAAAATGTTCTAATAAAGTGAATTCGTACCTGAAGCATTTCCCAAGTGCTTCGTATCTCTAAACCCAATGGTCACAGCCAAGCACAAAATCATCAGAATCCAGTTGATCTCTGGAATGTATATTTGCCCATGTACCTTGGAAGAAGTATGCACGATCTTCACCCCTGGGAAGCAACCCAATGCTGAACACTGTTTGATAATGGAGAAAGTGCCTGTAATAACTGCTTGGCTTCCCACCACAGATGCAAGTATAGCTATTGCTAGAACCGGCCATCGTATCCTCTCTAACAAGAAAAAACTTCTACATGTAAATGTTCTGTAAATCAGTATGATTATGCTTTTCTAATTTTCCAGATAGATAAACCTTTCATGGAATTTCTAGTCTACCTGGTACAGACACATAGAAGCCAATCCGATAGTCATTTTGAATGATATGATGCTGAGAAAGATAAGCAGCTTGGCCCATGTATGCAAGGATCAATGATGGATAAACTACACAAGTAAAAGCAATCTGCAACGAAGTATCAGTTCACTAGACAGCAGATAACAACATAACAAATGATATGCAAGATGTTTTAAACAATAATGTAAATCTGTAATGTCCCTAGAGTTTACTAGATACAATTATGGGTCATCATGTTCAATACCACAAGCAAGCTCATGTAAGTTTATGTGTTAATGTAAACCATAGTCTCTTTCCATTTGGAATGAGAAGATTGTGGTCACCGGTTTCTAATTCGGAAGTGGTAATGAATATTTGGAAAAGTCATAAGTTAGTTTCCGACCATTAAATTGCTAAAGAATAAGAAAAAATAAGCAGAAGCCATATATGTTCATACCTTAATTGATGCCTGTGAAAAATGTCCTAGATCAGCATACATAGCTTCAGATCCTGCAAAATGGAAAGGATGTTGATAAAACACATGTGCTGAAGACATTTGCATTGGTGATTGATGAGTGTCATTCCCACCTGTTATACATAACAATATTCCACCTAAAGACATCCAACCTCCTGTTTGGGTCTTTCTCAGAAAATTGTACATGTAGTGTGGTGAGAGCGCTTGATAGATATGTGGGTTCCAATGGAAAATATTGTAAACACCAATGATACTGATGCATAGAAGCCAGGCCATAACAATTGGTGCGAAAAGGAAACCTATTCTGTGAGTACCATAATGTTGTAGCGCAAACAACAAGAGCAAAATGAAACACGCAACAGGAACCTCAACATCTGCAAATACACAAACAAAAATGGTCACACGAGAAGAAAACATAAATAACACATTACCAAATTCTGGCACAAAGTCATAATGTAGAAAACAACCTAGATTTGACACCCAAGAATAATGGCACTAATTATGCAGCTTTTGTACAACCTTTATATCATGCTGCACTAGGTAAAATCTACACTATATAACAAAGTATATCCAGATAGCTGACACTGGTTTATTTGGGTTGCAAAACTGGCAAAGATATTTCTGGTCTTTGACCATAAATAATCCTAAATTATGTCAGTAAACATATATAATTGGATATGACAAACTGTTCAACTATCAAAATGAAAGCTCCAGTCCTAATTACAACAATTTCACTAAGTTCAGATGCCAAACAGAAATTTAACCCTTTTGTCTAAAAAATATAAATCTTACATTTATGATGTTCCTTTGCCATAGATAGCTCTAGCCCTGAAACAGCAGAAAAAACTGCCAAAAGCAAATATTTTAGAACAAGAAACAATGGATTTAGAGGTATAACTGGAGATTCACAGGGAACAAAGATGCAACCTGAGAGTGATGGGGTCAAGACACCATCTCCTATTACCATGCACGTCCCAAGCAGTGCAAGAATAAGCAGCATGCGCTGCAACACCTGGTGCTTCTCCAAAATCCTCCTCACGGTAGATGAATGAGTCCTGCTGCCAGAGACTGCAGTTTCATCTCCTGATAGACCACAGGAGTTTCCATCATTCTTCTTATATGCTGAGAGTTCCTCATCAGCAAGCTGGCCATTGGGCAAGAAACCAATGCGGGCATGGCGGCAGAGGAGCGAGTAGAGGGCGAACGTGCCACCCTCACCATTGTCATCCGCCCGGAGCACAATGAAAACATACTTGAGAAGAGGGATGAGAGTGAGGGTCCAGAAAACAAATGAGAGCACACCATAGATTTCATCGTTGCTCTCCGAG
The DNA here is from genome assembly GCA_001647135.1 of Pontederia paniculata. NCBI lineage: Eukaryota > Viridiplantae > Streptophyta > Magnoliopsida > Commelinales > Pontederiaceae > Pontederia > Pontederia paniculata. The sequence goes on along the minus strand of LTAE01002183.1, from coordinate 18,462 downwards.
TGTTCAATATCGTCAGCAAATGTGTTCTTGTACACATAAAGTGGAGATGTGCTCAGGTCACCATACACCACCCCAAGGCTTTGGTAGGCCAATATAAGGACGGACCTCCAAGATTGCTTCTGAAATGGCAAGAGAGTAAGCAAAATCTCGCCTTTGACAGCAAAATCCACAAATAGCACACCAAATTGTTAACATAAGCATTAAATCAAATATATGGTGATCCTGGAGATCAACAATCCCTCCATTTCGCTTAAAATTTCACAAGAAAAGAATGCACATAGCAAAATTTCTCCTTTGGGAACATCATCAAAAGTCCTATTTTGAAACACCCAAACAAACGTATGTCCACCTAGAAACCAACCAAGATCCTCCATTTCCCTTCAAAAACTAATGAAAGAACCTTCTCTAACAAGGAGAAATGCACAGCGAAACCTACAGAACCCATCAGATTCCTCTTTTGAGTCAAAAATCACATGAAAACACGTCAAAAAACTCATCTTTAACATGAGAGCTTGCATCAAACAATCCGACAAAAATCCTTCCTTTGGACCAAAAACCGCAGAATATGTAAACATACAGATATAAATTTCTTCGACTGACAGCAAAAAAAAAACTTAATTTAAACTCTAAATCCAACCAGAAGAAAAAAAAACTTGCAAAATCCGAACTTTAATACTCGAGGAATTCCAACTCACCTTTGCGGGATTGGCGTAGGGACCGCTCTCGAGATCCATTGCCATGTGATAGAAATCTCAGAAACCCATGTTACCTCCCTCCTATAAGTAATGGAAGAATTCAAGGAGGAGACAAGAGGGTTGGGTTAGGTCACTCTACTCATTCCTCCATGTAAATATTTTGCTCCCCGGAGACGTGCATCAGAGGAGGAAGTTACCGAAATGGAATCACACAGCAGAGAACACACGGTTGGAGGAGGTAAGAAAAATGGAGGAACATATGCAGGAAAAGCAAGTTGGCTTGTGGTTTCTAGTAGGAGACCTTAATGCTGCAACACTTCTGGAGCTGCGAATATTAAATTCCTGTGTGGTTTTTGTTTCGTCCTGGGAGTTACAGAACACACGCGCACAACACACACACACACAACACTACATAGACGCATCTGTGGAGAGGCTTCTGCTACAATGCAAAAGTTTTGAGAGCTTTGAACAGGTTTAGGTTGCAAGAAATGATGGTGTTTAGATAGAATTATGAGAAGGGCGTCTTGTGTTGGTATTTATGACAGGTGATATCATGAGAGGATGGTGCTCCTTTTTACTCACCTTTGGCAATTGACTTATCAGAAAGATATCTTTGCATACGTTTCTGACATCAAGAACAGGAAAAAAGTGAACCAAGGAAAAAAAAAAGAAGAGATTTTGATGGATTAGTTAGGTCGTTTTTTTTTTTGCCTTTTCCAATCCTTTTTTTTCTCTTTTACTTGTAATTTTGTAAGTAAATGATATCTCTCAACTTTGATTTTCACTTTCTAAAACTTAGATAAAGATTTGTCCATGATAATGTCTCTAATAAATTTTATATAAAGAAAAACTCAAACTATTTTTTTTATTTTTTTGAAAAATATCTAATTTAAATTAGTTGTATCTACTAAATATTAATTCAATAATTGAAGGTTTATATTTTATTAGATCTGAATATTAATATTATTTTTAGATATTTAGTTGGAACTTTGATTGACTTTAATTAAAGTTAAATGACGCATAAAAGGAAATAACAAATACTCATATTTTTTTTAAAAAATGAAAGTTCAAATCAATATTTACTAGTTTCTCCAAATAAAATTATAGCGATATTTAAAACCTACAATCAATTTGCAAATTCATTATTTTTAAAATAAAAATAAACTTTACACTAATTTGAAAATCTAACATTTTCCTCTAATTTATTATAATATCTCATGCTATTAGTTTTATTATCCATCATCTCTATAAATAACATGCTATTTGACTTTGCCTTGTGCAAGTAGACATGGGATTTAGACCAATGACTTCAATTGGCGATGGAATTTAGTTAAGAGTAGTATTCAAGTGTTCCAAAAATACAATTCAAAAATTACTTAACCTTTAACTCTATACATATTCAATATTATTAATAGCATTAGATATCAATTCACGGATAAATTTGAAAAATATGGCATACGAATAGTGAGATTGTACTTGAGGAAGAGCAAAAGGTTTGTGAGGAATTTTGCAATGCGTGTGAAAATTACTCATTGGGGATGATTTAATTAGTAAATATAAATAACACTAACTAATTTGATTCAATTTCTTAATTATAACAAAACGTCACGGTAATTAATTACAAATGCATTATTAGGTGCAATTTTTAACGTGGATTATGACGTGCAACTTCATCATTTAAAAACGTTCTTTCTTTTAAACCGAATGTTTCCTAAGTTATTTCTAATATATGAAATGAAACCTTAATTACAAATCAACATTGCCCTATTGAAGAAAGTTATCCTAATTTATGGTTAAACCTTCACTTTTATTCTCTCTCTCTCTCTCTCTCTCTCTCTCTCTCTCTCTCTCTCTCTCTC
>LTAE01002183.1:0-15806 GCA_001647135.1 Pontederia paniculata | reverse complement strand
TCTCTCTCTCTCTCTCTCTCTCTCTCTCTCTCTCTCTCTCTCTCTCTCACACACACACACACACACACACTAGATAACATGTACATTGAATGGAATATAATTCATATAGTTCGGCGGCTAATAACTTGACCATAATGAGACGTGGCAACATTAAAGATCATAAAAGGTCGTTACAAAATATGTCCTTAATTCCATCTTGATGTATCTTAAAAAATATATTAAGAACTCTTGATACACAGATAACTAAGTAAAAAATAATAATCTCGATAGATGCATATAATGACTCATGAGTTGTATCTATAATGCACATCTTTCGACATTAGTTAACATTAGTTTAGTACAAAGCATGTAAATCTGATATTATATGTAATGGTCGCTAGCATTGTGTTGTTTTATAAATCAATTTTCTACCTCAAAATATTTTAATTGCCAAGAAGGCCAAATTGATCTAAATGTGACATGGGGACTTGGCCTCTTGTCGCTCTCACAAGTCGGGCTAGCACATATAAAAGTATACATCTTGATCTCCCCCCGTGTACAACATGCATGTCAAGGACAAATCCACATTATTTTCCATTCCATTTTTAAAATTTAAATGTATATATCTATTTTCTAAAATATAAGAAAAAAATATAACATTATATAAAAAATATTATCTTTTATTATTATAATAAATATAAAATTTTATATAAAAAATATCGTTATTTTGTATTGTGTTATACGAACTATACTAAAAATATGATACACGCTCTCTATCCTTTGAATATATAGTAAGTTAATCTAGCTTATATTGTATTATGATAAGTGAAGAAGTAGTGAATTCAAGTTTGAACTCTAGCTGACAACTCACATTAAAATAGTACTTTTGTGTATAAAAAAAGATGTTAAACATATAAGTATAACAAAGGGGTATTTTCTAATAAGTTTACTTTTTTTTGCAATGAATGCTAATAACTGATCGAATTTAACCGATGTCCAATAAATGTATTTATTGACTAGGACTACACACACATTTATTGCAGATATATAAAGATAAAAAACTCATTAATATCTATCCTATCTTTTGACTTGTTTGTCCAAATAACATGCAATTAATCATCTTACCACATCTTTGGTCCTTTTTTCTCTTATCCAAGCAAATGTTTACTTGTACATGCCCACCATTTCATTTCTATTCATACCATCCCACCAATTCTCACCATTTAATCACTACACAAAAAAAATATATATGAAATTTTAAATTTTAAGAAGATATTTTTTTATATTGATATACTATCAATAATTTTAATATATAATACAAAATAGTATTTTTATATTTATATTTTTAACATTTTCTTATGCACGAGTCATAGACAACTTTGATTTAACTCTGATATTATAATAAATTAAATGTGTTATCGATAATAATAAAATAATTTTTTTAACATTTTCGGTTTTTTTTCTAAAATATTTACTCCTTCAACTTGCTTTTTTTTTATAATATGCAACATTTAAGTTAGGATTTATGAGGGATTGTGCATAACAATTAGACATAATGATCAATCATAAAATTCAAAGTTACACTTTCACGAAAAGTAAAATGGGGGTTGTAAGATTGGAATTAGTTTAAAAGAGTTGTGTCCTACAAAATGGGAAGTGTAGGTACTTGTCTCTATTTAATTGTATGTGGTGTTCTTTTTATTTGTCTCTCTTCTTCTTCTTCATCATCTTCATCAATGTCCATTGGAAAGGTTGCCCATGTCGAGGAAGAAGACGAAGGTCGCCATCAAAACCAGCTGCGCAGAGGGATCCCCATCTTCAAATTTAATTAATAATAATATGTATGATACATTATATAATATTGATTGGTAGTGGTGCTCATGGAGGAATGCACCTGGCAGTAGGAGCAGAATGCCACGGAACAATCGAGTTGGTATATGACCCATTCAAACATTAATTAATTCATTTTATAAAAGAAAAAATAATTAAATTTGATGACACTATTACAAATTTTATGTTATTTTAATAATAATAATTCGAGTTTTTGAATATAAAAGACATCATAATTTAATCTGAGACTTTACGATGTTCGAAAATAATTAAACATATTGATATTGTTTACCGGTAATGAAAATGAACATAAATTTACTTTTATTTTTTTAAACTTCAAGATTAGTAGCATTCGATTAATTTGATATTTAGACGGGAGCAAAATAAATCTTGATGAAGATGATGTTTTTGAAGTTCAAACTTGGACTATTAATTTTCGATCTCTTAATTCAATATAAATTTAATAATTATTTATACTAACCAATTTAATTAAGTATGTCTCTTCTGATTGAGCACGTGCATTTTAATTGGGTTATAATTTATTTTTCTCTTTTTTATGTTTTTGATTAACCAAGATTTTTGACGGGAACATAATTCAAGGAGGATTTTTTTCCCTTTTTTTATTTGCCCGATGGATTTGAAAGTTAGATATTTTGATAAGAATGGGCCACATCATTTGTCACTTTTCCTTTTTGCCTCTTTTTTTCTCAAACTTTCATGCATATGTTTTTGGGGAAAATGTTAGTTGCTGAATAATTGACACAAATAAAACAAATGGTGGTGGATCTATGGGTTTTGATTAGAATCATGAATAATGTTTCAAGAGGTTGAAGGGAATTAATCCACACCATGCATCAATGATAACATTATTGTATAGATCAGTAAAAAACCTTTTATTTTTTATACTAAAATGATTAATCTTAGTCATGATAAAATTTTGGTGAAGCGGTAGTATCATGTCACCACCAAGTTAAAGATTATATAATTAAGAGTGTTCAACGATTTGATCGATCCAATAAATTTGATAATTTAAATTTTAAATTAATTAATAAACTATTTTAATTATTAATGAATCGAGTACGAATTTTAATTTTTCAAACTCGATTCAACGTGCTCTAACTTTTATATATTTATTTATTAAATTTGAACCAATTTGATCTAAAAAAAATGAATTATCTGAAAAATAAATTATATTAAAATATATACTTTATATCTTTGAAAAAATTCTTACAAATATTTGAAAAATAAAATTATTTTTTAACATATAACTAACAATAAATATATAAAAAGTAATTAAAATTTAAGAATTCAATCAAGTAATCCAATTATTCAATTCGATCCACTCATATCCAATAAAAAATTTGGTGAATCAGATTCGACGATTAATTTGTTTGATTGTCGAATTGAGTTGAATTTAAAATTAGATGGAATCAAATTTAACTCGGGAATGCTCCTGATTGACATGTTCAATTTATCGTTTAAAACCCCAACTAAAACTAAAACTAATCAATATTGTCATATTTTTTATGTTTAGGTTAAGAAATGAAATTTTAATTATGCAATAGACTACAAAAATATATTTCCACGCAAACAAGCTAGGACATTTTATGGGCGAATTAATATTATCTTTTTTTCAAAATCCATTGACCTCAGAAAATAAAGAAGGATAAATGATAATTTAAATATTTTTTTTCTCGTACCGCTTTTGTGCTACCATGTTTCTTCATGTAAACTTGTATTATAAAAGATGTCAATCGACAACCTTTTAACTCATTTTTTTCCTATTTACATAATGACCTCTTTCACCCTTTATTCATCTACCTTATGATAATAAAGTTTAAAAATATAGATAGAGAGAGACGAATCCAGATACAAAAATTAGGAAGGATCAAAAAATATATAAATAAATTATAAAAAAATGAAAGGGGTCAAGATTTAAATCTTAAACTTTAAAATACTAGTCAAAACTATCTACCCACCAAACTAGCTAAATAATATTAATATTTATTTTATTTATTGACTATAATTACTAATATATATATATATATAGATATATATATGAAAAAAGAAATGTGTAATATACTTGTATAAATAATAACGACACTTTCTATATAAATGAATATGTTCAATTTTATTTGCATACAGTGTCGTTATTTTTTGTTGCCCTATACGCACTACGTTTTAAAAGTGTGCTACACGCTCCTTGCCGATATATATATCGAAAAATTGATGGAAGTCGAGCCTCCCTCTCCTCAAATAAAAAAAACTCCCCCATATATTGGATCATATATATATATAATATTTTTATTTGACCATCTGATCCACAATCCGTTTAAATTGGATGGTGGGATTGTTTTGATTTTATTGTTCATCATGTTAATTCACACTTGCCTCTAAACTAAGAGACTCGCACGTGTCATGGGGGTGGCTCTTGGGAGTTAATCTTGTGCTGTGCCTAAACGTCATTTCGTCTAGGCAAGCTAGTTTCTTAGGCGTCAACGGAAGTCTTTATGTAAGACTTGCCAAAGATGCTTGTTGATAATTTGTGAGGCCTAAATCGAAAAAAAAGAGTAATATATTTTTTTATTTATTTATAATTTTAATTTAATTTAAAATTCAACATGAATAATGAAAAAAATAATTTTTAATATAACTAATATTAATAATAAATTTAAGATCTTTAACTTTGGTATCATATTAAATTAAATATATTATTAATAATTTTTAAAACTTAAGTTGATAAAAAAATAATATATTTATATTTATATTTTTAATATTTTGTTCTAAATTGAGTATTGTGCTAGTCTCCTAGGCACTAAGAAGATGCTCGATGGACCGTTGCTCCTAACATAATTTCCCTTCATGATATGAGACGTTTATCCTACAATTAATGTATGCACGAGTAAGTGACAATGTTTTGCAAGACAAATGAGATATTTATTAATTCAAAATATAGATGTGATAGTAGTAGGAGGTAGACCTTCTAGTTTTAAACCAAAGTTAGCAACAAAGATCTCGGGAAGGAATATGCCTCAACCCCCACCACAATTATTTTTATAATAAGTTAATATTTGTATTGGCAAGTCTTTTTAATAATTATATTTTTTTTTCAGATGCTGGCCCCTCACATGTAATAAATTACACATAATAAGTAGATATGTAAATTTGAAATAATTGTATGCAAGGAATCAGGTTTCTTTCTTCTTCTGTTTTTTTTTTCCATCAATAGTAAACATTTCGATATTGCTTTTACAACAAGTAAAATTAATGCATCCCCGCATTAAATACCAAAAAAAAAAAGAACAACAACTTGTAACACCAAAATACTTGTGTATCTAAGTTGATTATGGATAGCGAAGCTTAACGGTGGCGCCAAACTAAAGATATGTAATTTGAAATTGCCAAAGTTTTTTTAGATTTTAGAGTATACTGTAATTATGTATGCAAATTTGTATACATCATAAACTTCATATAGTCCATAAACTGTGTATTGCAACTACTTTTAACATTATTTTATCCTTTATATTAAACATCAAATTTTCTTTGTGATATATAAAATATTGTATAAAGTAGGTAAAATAACCGTGATATTAAGATATGATAGAGCATTCAAAATAACAATAATAATAATATGCTAATTAGCTCTAATTCAAAATTTGAGAATGAAACATTTGTGTGCATGATTCGATATTAAAGGCAACTAAACTCTTTAAAAGTAATTTTGGAGGCTACACATTTATTTAGTGAAAAAAGGGGTCAATTTTGGTTCCGTCAATGACCTAATTTAGTCATTAATCCAATTTAGGTCTCCTAAGGAGGAACCTCCTCCACCACGAACGAATGGTTGCTGCTCTTGCCAAAGTGGCCACCACCACCACGCACTCCCTTCGAATCACATTTCATTAATTTTCTCTCTCTCTATTTGACATATAAAAATAATCCATATGCTCATGTTCGTCCTCATGTCATGCTCGAAAAAATCGTATCACATTGTGTCATGTCAAAATTAACATTGAAACGATTCGACCCGAATTCTTTCAAGCCTAATGTGTCAAATCGTACCAGATCAATTAAAGTCGTACCACTAATATTTTACTATTGTTTATTAATTTTTTTTAAAAAATAATTTTATATATAGTAAAGATTATACTTAAATTTATATAATATAATATTTAATATAATCATATTATAAATAGGTAAATTGGTAACTAAATAATAGTATATGATATTATTACATTAATAAGTAATATATATTATATAAGAATATAAATTTTATTATATTTATTATATAGGTTAAATAAAAAATATATGTTAGAGGAATGATTTAAAGACGAGGTAAAATATAAGCTAACCATTTTCTCTATCAATTTTTTTGAATAATATATGTTTATAAAAAAATAATAATATATTTTATATATTAATCATGTTCGATTGTATCAAAACTTTGATGAGCTTCTGCTCATCGAACTTATGCCGCATCAGATCAAAAATCTCGAGAGGGGTGGCCCAATCCGATGTGTACTAATAAAAATTGACTCAGATAATATTGAATTCGGATATTCGCATCAATATTTTTTTTTAAAAAAAAGTTTCTATTCATTCGAACTAAATTAGTAATAGTGTTGGATACTAGTGGTTCAAATATTATATATGCAAGTTGTGCAATATTGCGTGCCCTCCGCACCATACAATTTATTTGAATGCCTTTAGATTAGATACGTAGTATCAACTTTGGATTATCGCAATTTCTCTTTCTTTTTAATTATGTGATCGCTCGACTAGCAAGTTTAATTCTGATAAGTAAAATTATGACATCTTTTTTTCTCTTCCTCTTGAAGGTACATGAGAGTTTAGAGAGACGAAGAATTTTCAACTGGTAGAATTATGAAAAGAAGTGTAAAGTGCACGTTGTCAAGGCTGTGCATTATATAACTTTATGCATATCTATATATTACATTATCAGTTAAAAATATTTTCTGCATCTTAATCTGAACTACAAGTTCGACAACGAGAGTTTTTTATTACAATTTTTCAAAACGCTAACTTTATATATATATATATATATTACTATCGACACTTTATATTCAAGTGAACAATTGCTAAAATATTTTATACTTTTGGGGTAAAGAGCGTGTAACACATTTTTAGTGTAGTACGTGTAGCGCAACAGAAAGTAATGACACTATATGTAAAATTTTTTTGAACATTATTCATTTGAACAAGTGCGCTACACATTCCTTTTTCCCAGTGACATATATGTTACACTAAATATATATAATGAAGGCGTATTATAGTTAAATAGAATAAATCATATATACAAATAAATAAATATATTAATAATTTTTAATCATATATCTTAAATTTAACAGTATAAATTACAAAATACATGATGTACTATTATACTCTACTTAAATAAAGTATACTTTCATTAAAATCCTATATATATATATCAACATTTTGTTTTTCCATCAACGACCTAACCTAGCAACGTGAGCACAAAGTGACAAATCAGTTCACTTCCTGCAATTAGGATTCTGTAACATCTTTCCTTCCATCATCGATCATCCTTTAATTTGGTGGGGGCTGAGCATTAAATGTTCCTTTTGGCAGTGTTATCTTATGTCTTGGGGGTGCACTGACATCTTAATTATCCCCTTGTTAATTATAAGTTATAACTCAATATAATCCTCTCATAATTCGGTCACCTTATATCATCCTAACATTTAAATATTCAAGTAATCAATTAATCCATAATCTCCCCCACGTATGTTGTTCAACAAGTTATATTTTGTCTAATTTAAGAGATTCCATATTCAATTCTTATTAGTAATGTTAGGTTTGTTACAATTGAATCGGACAGAATAAAAATAATAGTGATGTAAACTTAAGAAATATTTATGCATTAATGTGTAAACCATTGAATTATATAATTTTTATTCAAGTGTTTTGCTAGTGTTATAGTATCAAAGAACACATCGATTCTTTATACTTCACCACGGGGCATGATAAAATGGTGGAATATATACATGTGGAAATATATTGTTTGCTTATACTCATATTATATATACTTTTCAAAGAATCGACAACTTCATTTAATAGTCAATCTCCTTTTTCTTAGGTAACTAGGATTTGAATTTATTTTCGGGTTTGATTCATTGAATCATAATAATTGAAATATGTCGATTCATGACTTGGACCGGCAAGTCCATTCCGGAAAACAAGTACAAAATAAATATATCTAATTGGTTCAAATAGTCAGTAAATTAAACTTATAACAAAACTTCAAAATTAAATTAATTAGACTGTCATTGTTGAGCCAGATCGAATTCTTTGCGTCCTCACTTTAAATTTAAATAATAAAAAATAAATAACTCTACGCATAACATATTTTCGGATGGAGTGATAAAGATTTTTTTCTCGTTTAAAAATGTTTCGAATTCCAGTTCCCACTCATTATACTTACGTATTCGATTAGAGACAATATATATTAGCTAGAGCTATTAGTCTCACATGCTATGAGGTCACTACAAAAATTAATTACTTAAAGGTGTCGACTGAAAATCAAATTACTTAACGAGATGAAACGATATCAACATCTTCCCTCCCTCGGTATGAGAAGATGACCAATATTTTTTCATTTCTCCTTCGAGAGTGGGACTAATTTTACTTTACTCTTTTTTTCTTTGAGGTTAGTGGATACTTTTGTTGCATATATGTGTGTATGCATCGTGTTGCTTCCCTAGTCGTGGCTTATTTTTTTGTCATAAACGCCGAGGTAGATGCAATTAGCTTCCATTGTTTAAAGTCTTTTGCATGACACACAAAAAAGTACCACTGATTGATATATAGAACAAGAAGATATGGACGCATGCATTGCATGGATGCATCATGCCGTACTATATGTATCTTTCAATAGAGAAATTAGTTTTATCCGAAGTCGCCCATAACGTACGTACCATGTCCTTTTTGTTATGGACATAACAAATATTATATATATATATATATATATAACTTTCTAATTATTGATTAAGCATCATTCTCATGACCGACGAATGATTAGTCCAAGAACATGTTAAATCGCGCCTTATAACGCATCATTTTTCAAAATGAAAATAAGATAAAATGCAACATTTTTTAATCACTTTAATGATTGTGTGTTAAATATTGATTTTGATTATAAATGTGTAAACTAATTAATTTAATTTATCTAATTCATCATGATCTTTTGTGTTAATGTACTAATTATGATCTAATAGATACTTCATTATTTTTCTCCACTACAAAATTGTTTTATTATTATTATCCTCATGAATCCGGATATATCGACTACCACACAAGCATTTGGTTGGTTGTAAATGTTTGATTTGCCTCATGGATTAGATTCATTCAAGTACTAGTTCATGACTTGGCGTCTTTCTTCTTTTATATATATAAAAAAAAGAATAGAAAAGTAAATTACCTTCACATATCGTGGAAATTTCATAAGGACAAGTCGGTATCAGGACATGGTGGTTGATGTTACGGCAACCATCTTCTTATTACAACTTAATATTATATTCCCTTTCAAGTTGAACCGTACATGGTACGAACTCTTGGACGAGAAATGTAATTTAGTTAATTTTCGAACGCGAAATCAAATTGCACATTCGAAAAATTATTTGTTTTAAACTTTTGATCCGCACAAGTTTAATTCATGATCTTCATATTTTATCCATGTGAAAATAATATTTTGATCTCTTGTGTTGAGTCCTTATATTCATTATTCACGTCGAATTGAATTTAAAAAATAAAAAAGCCTCAAAATGTTATCATAGCATCAAATATTTTTCATATGTTTTGTTGATCACACATTAATTATTTGTCTTTGTTTTCGAGGAAAAAAAATTCCGCATGGATTCTCAAGAAACTAACGAGGTAAGCAAAGTTGAATATATGACTATTAAAGACTCAATAAATAGACTATAAGATAGTTAGACACCACTCACCAGGTCAAAAAAAAATTATTTCATAGGTCTAAATATTGCCACACTAATATCACAAAAAAATAGTAGAAGTGCTAAACAGTGATATATATTATGTCCATTTATGTGGCTCATAGGTAGATGTGAGAAATGCTCAATTCAAAAGCCACTTGAATTTTCCATTCCAATGTAAAGATTATCAAGAAGTTATAAGATGGGAAACAAAGAGTGATATCATCATGGAAAAGCCAAGAAAATAATTCATAATCAACTTGATATATTGTAATATCAGGAAGATGAGATTAATGGGTTCAAAACATAATATGGTAGGTAGTCTCCCAATTTGCCCCTATAGAAAAAAAAAGGATAGGCAACAGAAACTTTTGTTCCAACATGATTTTGGTGACACCTACCAAGGATGAAATCAGTGAACAATGATGATGGCACTAGGCAATATATAATGTCTCATACCATGTATGTTATTCCTACTCGTATGATATTCATATGAGGGACACGCAAGTTTGCGGCGCCGGCCCGACAATTCCTCCTCAAGAAGCCGTAGAAGTAGTTTATGACAAGCTTCTTCAAGAACCATGAATCCTTCCTCGCCCTCACCTCGCCATGTGCTAGTAGATATGTGAATCCAGACTCCATAGCTTCTCTAAGAGCTGAGAGCTCGTACTCCAAGCTTGGGTCCTCATCTGATGGGAGAGAACTTGATGGTAGCAAGGCCACGCCTGTGCCCAAGCCGACAATGCCGCGGGGGTCATTGCTAGAACTTTGATCAGAAAGCAACGGAACCTGCATCTCCTCTTCTCCACTTGGAGGATCATAGTCCAGGGATCTCACAGAATCTTCATCACGCTCCATGTCGATAACATTCATCTCCAACGAAAGCTCCTGAGCTTCCCTTCTCAAGAACCTCACAAGGCTTTCTACCAGAAGTTGTTCAAAAGTGTGGTGGTCTTCCTTCCTGACATCCTTGTATCCGTAGCGAGCAACACAACGAAACATATGGTAGTCCTTCTGGCACATCCTTCGGAACAAGAACCTCTCTTCTTGGGGCACAACAGGGACAGGAACATACTTGATGCATACGAAAACAATTGTAGAGTGTATGGCCGGAAGAGTAATGAGGAACTGTCCAAATATTGAAGGTATACCTTGCACTAATTCATTATAAACTAATCCAATCCCCGGAATTCTTACTGTGCCAAGAGTCGACCCTAGCTCATGAATGAAGTCCATGGAAATCTTCTCCCGAATCTCGCTTTGGTACTTCAACACACTTCCGTAGTTCCAAGTGTACATCACACACAAAAAACATGCAGCGAAAGCAAGAGGTAACCAACCACCTTCTAATAGCTTCGATAGCACTGCACACAAATAAATCAACTCTATGGAACCAAATACAACTGGGAAGCACAGAGCAATGAACAGATTGGTTTTCCATATGAGAAGCATGACTAATGTCACCAATGATGTGCTGACAAGCATCACCCCAACTTCCGCAATGCCTGCGGAAAAAAACCTAATAGTCATATACCATTCTTTTGCACTAGCTAGAGAGCTTAGATTTCAGTGATAGAACAAAAAGTAGAGATATGATCTTGACAGAGAACCAAGCCAAGAATGCTGAAGAAACAATTTATATTACAACGAAAAAGTAAACATTATAAGTGACACTTACCATATGCATTGGCAATGTCAGTGGTGTTTCTAAATGTGGCAACAACAAGCACACACATAATCATCAGGAACCAGTTGATGATGGGTATATAGATCTGACCCATAAATCTTCTAGATGTATGAATTACCTTCATCCTAGGAAAGCAACCCAGAGCCATGGCTTGCTTTATGCAGGAAAATGTTGCAGATATCATGGCCTGACTGGCAATCATGGCTGCAAGTGTGGCAATGACGAATATTGGCCAAAATAGAACCCCTGCCACCAATTTTAGGCATCAAATAAGATTGCTACATTTTAGTTTATCATGAATACATTTGATAGTCCGTTCCGGTGTTGATCACATATCACTCAATAATGCCCACCTGGAATGGAATCATAAAATATCCTTTCTGCCGAAAGGGGATGCTTCATCAAATACGCAGCTTGGCCCATATATGCCAAAATAAGGCAAGGGAATACTACAAAAGTGAAGGCTATCTGCAAGGTCCATGATAAAAAACAGTCATGACAATGAGACAAGGTCCAAAAGAATGAATGAAGAACGATCAAATCAAGAGTGGAATCAGAAATGTTCAAGATGTACCCCTAGAAAAAGACATGTTTAAGCTGAAAGAAAGAGAATCAAAGCCCAATAACCTGTATAGACTTTACAGAAAAGTGACCAAGGTCTGCGAACATTGCTTCGGATCCTACAATGACAGAAAAAGAAATCTCGTGACTCACTATGCTCAATCAATACTAATTGATCATCAGCAGATACTAAAGTTAATAAATGATGCATAACCTCCATTGAAACAAATTGTCTATTAAGAAGTGACTAACATATTCAAGCACCTTGCCAAGATGAAAGTCTTTATATAGTTGGTTTCTCTTTTGTTTGTTAAATCAGGACTTAATTGCAGGATTGGCCAAATGGGATGCACATGCAGAGCCAATATGCTCTTAATGTTATGAAAAGAAAAATAATCATACAAATAATTAGACTACTGTTAACGAGTGGTCAGTTCTTCAAACTGATCATGATGGGTCAGCTGAAATCACTGACATATTGGCATATTGCTAAACCATACGAAAAAATACACAATCAAGATGTTGGTAGAATATAATTTAATATGCATTTGTTTGCAAGTTGATATAGAAGAAAGTCATATAGACACGACTTCCCAAATCCTAGTAATGCATATCAAATGTTGGTAAACATAAAGTTGATAAATCATTTTATCAAGGAAGTAAGATAACCTGTAATGCACAGGACACAACCACCGAGAGCTAGCCATGCTTTTGCGCCATTTCTTACGAAGAAGAAATAGATGTAAGCTGGATTGAATGCTTTTAAAACAGAGATATCATATTTTAATATGTTATACATCCCAATGGATCCTAGGTTGAGGAACCAAATTGCTAGTATGGGAGCGAACAGAAAGCCAACTTTTCCAGTCCCAAATCTTTGTATGCTGAACAACAGCACAAGAATGATGACGGAGACAATAACCACAGCATCTACAATGAGGATTTACAGAAAAATTATGAAAACTTCATGGAATAGTTTTATCATTGATATAAAAAGGAAAAAGAGAACCAAGACAGGAACTTGTGTTAAGTCCTGGAACTTCCCCCTGAAGACCGCTAACTGCTGACATGACTGCATGTAGTAAAGTTTATTTCAGATGTGAAATTATAACTTTAAAATGGATTACTTAGAAAGAAAAAAATGCATAATAACTTAAAACGGAATAACGTACCAGACATTGATGGGGTAAGAATTCCATCTCCAATTATCATTGACGTGCCCATGAGAACCAGCAATAACAGAAGCCTTTTCAGAGATGACTTCCTTTCCAAGACATCCTTAATATTTAATGCTCTTTCCAGCTCAGGAGTTGGCAGCTTGAGCCGGAAACTTGAGATATCTTCATCAGATCGTTGCTGATTCGGAAGTAAACTGACTTTTGCATACCTGCAAATTAATGAGTAGAGGGCAAAAGTTCCTCCTGGAGTCATAATGGCAGAACATCAGAAATTATTTGCTCTTTGCAACATTAAGACGAGTAAAATTAGTTCAACAAAAGAGTTTTTTGCTTTATACCTTCACCATTATCGTTGGCTTTCAGCACAATGAACACATATTTTGCGAATGGAATGAGTGCAATTGTGTAGATGACTAGGGACAAAGCTCCCAAAACATCAACTTCGGATCTTATTGCAACCTTGCTGAATACATCACTAAACACGTATAAAGGACTAGTACCCAAGTCACCGTAGACAACACCAAGAGTTTGAAATGCCATAGCAAGTGTGCTCCACATTGAGAAGTCCTAGATTATATTCACAAAGAAGAAAGAGTTAATCATCACATACATATATTTTTAACGATTGATCATGAAGTTAAATCTCTTAGGCCATATTTGGTTTTAGGAAATATTCCTATTTAAATTTTCTAGAAGTTTTCATTTTTGGCATTTCATTTGTTTTTTTAAAAAATAGGGATAGTTGTTGATGCGAGCATAAATATACATGTCGCACGCATCCATTTCATATCAATTTTTGGCATTTAGTATAGGTTTGTTTATCATTTTAATGTTTTATTTATTATATTTTGTCTATGAGTCAGAAACTACCCAAATGTTCTTTGTTGTTTGATTTTCAAGTAAAAGAGTCTAAAAACTACAAAGAATTCAAATAAAATAGCAAACATCCGATGCTTACAAGAATTCAATAACGACACGGGCCGCGTTCATCCAAAACGGGCCGTGTCCGGCTCTCAGTTTTCAACCTAACTTTCTTGTACTCAACTCGGACCGCATTCTTCAAAATGGACCGTTTCGGACGCCACGTCAGCTCAGCGCCACGACTGTGTTCCACGTCAAAACAGTGGATTCGCCCACTCAGAAGATGCCACGTGTCAGCAATGACGTCAAAACCGTCCGCGTTCAGAATCGAGTATCAATCAGACTCTACATCAGCACAACTCAGGCTGTTTTGGTACAAAACGGGCCGTGTTCTCACATATAAAGGCGGTTCGGCCGAACGGACGACTCTCGATGATTACTTCACCTGCAAGACAAAAAAATTTAATTTTAACCATCCGGTCTAGGGCCCTAATATCAACTTTTCCCTATAAATAGGACCCCTTGTAACCCTAGAAAGGGAGCCCTGATTTTGGATTTTGAAGTCTCTGCCTGCAGCTCTGGTGTGGAGAGGAGGAGACCCGATGACGACGAAGTCCTGACGAAATTCTGCAGAATCTGTTAGTAGTTTTCTTTTCCTTAGTTTAGTTTATTGGTTAGGGAAGAAATCTGTAAACCCTGTTAGGCTTTTGGATTATTTTATGTTGAATGATTGGATGAACTTGGATTTGAATATTTTATTATGTTTAATGAGTAGTTTATTGACATTAATCGTGAGATATTGTTAGTGTTACTCTCAATTTTCGTATCTGGTTTTATTCTTAATTTTATAATCGGGATTTGTGTTTTCGGCCTCTGAGAAAATAGGTCGTGTTGATCTAACACGGTCTGTTTTCTCTTTGTTCGCCGCCATCCGTTTGCGCTTTTTTCTGAAATATTTTAAACGGTGAAGAACCGCGGCCGTGATCCTCATCGACTCGGCCATGTTCTTCTCGTTTTCTGAACCTTGTGCGCAGCCGTTTGAATATTTAATTCATTTTTTATCGAAACACGATTGTGATCTTCATAAAGACTCGACTGTGTCTTCTCCTGAGGCAGACTCGGTGTCGTGTTGTTCACGCGCCCAATTCTGCTGTTTCCCGATTATTTTAAGTGTTTTTTTATTTGAGACGAACACGGTCGTGATTGTAGCCAACTCGACCATGTTCTCTCTCATCATTAAGGAGCCGCATTTTTCACAGGCTGACGCGGTCCATTTTGGCCAACGCGGGTCGTTTCCGGCGTAATTTATTCCGACCGTTTTTCCTGGATTTACTTGTTCGTATTCAAGGGCCTATGTCTATCTGTTTTCAGAATTCATAGGTTGTAGGTTGCTATTCACTCGAGAGAGGCCTAGCAATTTAGGATTTGATTTCATCGCATATTAAAATTAATTAATTTTGGGTTTAATGTTTTCACATACTCCTGATTTTAATTATTATTAAAATAGTTAAGTCATCCGTTTCCGAAGTCTTATAAATTTAAATCAGTTCTTCTGCCATCCAACATTTAGATATTTTTATTGATTAATTCCAAAAGATAACAGTAGTGGACAAACTTCTATCCTTAACCAACCTAATCTATTTATCTATTTATCTTCTAAAAACTTAGATTTAATCTTTTATGTTTTACTTATTTTATCTTGTCTTTTTCTTTTATCTTTTCAAAACAAACTTTTAA
>LTAE01002182.1:46879-71301 GCA_001647135.1 Pontederia paniculata | reverse complement strand
ATATATATATATATATATATTAATATAAATATTAAATTAGATTAGAGGTGTTTGTCGCTTATCCCTTTTCGACTTTTAGGGCAATGACCATTCTCTTTTAGAAAAAAATAAAGTCATGATTTATATTTTCGCTCTTGTTTAAGTAGAATTAGTCAAATCCCTCCGTTTACTTTCAGAGCAAATAAGTGAAATTATATTTAAATCCTAAAAAATCGTATGCACCTGGAACTCGATTTGTTCATCTCCCTGGCCAAATATATGTGAGTATTCTGATTTCGAATTACTACGTTTCTTTCTCTCGTCCCCACCGGAATTTGTAAGGCCTGTTTGAATGAAGAACGTCATTCAGAATAAAGGCTTATTCTCATATTTTCTATCAAACGCCCATATTTTTATTTCTGTGGGTCCCCCATCATTTATTGCAGGAACAAGTAAAGTAGTGAGAGCAATATGTTCTTGTTCTTCACAAGAACAATTTGCTCTCGGTAATGGAACAAATATGAGATCAATTGTTCTTTATTCTGAAATAAAATTTGTAGAGTCAAACAGCCCGTAATGTACGCACAAACAATAAAGACAATCAAATTCTTAATGTCCAGTCATTTTTCACACAAACGTGATTTTCAGACTAGCTTTTCATACAATGAGTCATTAATTTCAACATTGTTGTGCTGATATTTGAGCCGAAGCATCCAAACTGATGTGCCTGCGGAATCTCCTCCAAATGCTCCGTTCTCACCCTGCGTGGTTCAGAAATTAGATAAAAAAAGGGGTTTCTCATTCAGTAACCTTTATATATTACTAATATTTAAATTTAAAATAAGCGTCCTTTATGTCAGTCCTAAAATTTTAATACAACTTCCCCTTACCTACTTTACCTTTTTTTTACTTTATACTAATATAACTTAATTAATCCTTCTCTAAAATTATCAATTCCCATATATGTATACTAATACTTTATCCCTATTAATACTAATCAGAGTTTTTTTTTATAAAAAATTCACTATATTTACTTCATTACAACTGATACTTTTTAGCCGAAGCATCCAAGCTGATGTGCCTGCCGAATCTCCTCTCAATGCTTCGTTCTCACCCTGCGTGGTTCAGAAATTAGATAAAAATGCGTTTCTCATTCAGCAACCTTCATAGATTATTAATAACCTGAATTTAAAATAAGTGTCCTTTATATCACTCCTAAAATTTTAATACCACTTCTCCTTACCTACTTTACCTTTCTTTACTTTATACTAATAAATAACTTAATTAATCCTTCTCTAAAATTATCAATTCTCATATATGTATATTAATACTTTATCCATATTAATACTAACCAGAGTTTTTTTTATAACAAATCACTATATTTACTTCATTATAACTAATTATTTATTATTATATTATTATTTATATATTTTCTTAGCTGTATATTATAATACTTTTTTTTGTTAATATCATACATTTTTTTACAAGTGCGTATTATATTTTTTTCGTTAGAAGTGCATAACCTTTTCTATTAAAATCAAATATAAGATGTAAATATTTATTATTCATACATTACATCTTTTCAATAACTTTTTTTGCATCTTATACTTTAATTTATCAAAAAATATTACACACTCCCTTATCATTAAGATATATATTAATCAAAATATATTCACTTATTTGCATTACTTTTTAGGATATCTAGAATTTAATATCTAAATTAAATTTATTGATAAGCAATAAATAATAATTTATTTACAAAAAATAATCTGAATTACATTATTGCTAAGAAATTATATAAATAATACATATAGTCAAGGTTGTCAAGATCGAGATCTTAAGTAAGATCGTAAAGAGGTCATAAGATCGAAAATCGTAAGATTGGATCGAGGATCGTAAGATCCTACAAATTAATAAAATAATATATTTTAATATAAAATATATAATTTTTACTATTTTTTTAACTCAAATTTTGAATTAGACTTCAATAGATCATAGTTTGATCAATTTGTAAGAAAAATCTATTGAACTCTATTTATATTCATCGTTATTATCAAAATTGTAAAAACTACTATTTTTAAATAATTAAAATATTTATTTGAGATCGTATAGGATCGTAAGATCGTACGACATAAATTAAGATCTTATTAAGATCTTACCCATAAGATCCTCACATTAAGATCGAGATCGGTGATGACCCTCAAGATCGTAAAATCGTAAGATCTTAAGATCTAGATCGAGATCTTAACAACCATGCATATAGTAATAATTAATTATAGTTAAATAAATAAAAAGTAATAAAAAAACTTGTTAGTATTAATGGATATAATATCACTAACTTTCTTGGTAATGTGCCAACTTTTCTAAAAAAGTTAATCAAATTATTTAATAGTATAGAATAAATGAGGATAAAGTTGGTAAAAAGGAGTGACATTAAAATTTTGGAAGTGCACCATTTAAAATTACTTGAGTCTATCAAATTATTTTGTTTACTTATTTTAATTTATAGATAATTTAAATTATCTAATAATGCATATTGTCTATGAAGTGACGATTCAAATTACGTAACCGGAGGTTGTCTATCCATATTACCACTTTAGTAGTAATCTTATTTATATTTAGTTTACATATTTGTTCTTCTAATTTTTTGATAAATAAAATATAACACAAGCAATAGATTATTATATAATAATAACAATAATAATAATAAATTAATGACCATAATAAATATTATTTAAATAATATTTAAAATAATATTAAGTTACTATTATCATATTATGAATTAAAATATAGCACTAATTATTAACTATAAGTAGTATTGATTAAATTAATATTTTTTATTAATTATTAATGTTATTAATTATAAGTATTATTTTATTTTCAAGGGTATTAATTACTTAAATACATTAATTTGTAAATTTATCATTTAAGTTGATAAATTTTAATTCAATAATACATAATAACTTAATAATATTGATAAAGAGTATTTTAATAAAATAATATAAGATTATTCGGTTAGATAATATAGATATTATTTAATAAATAATATAATATTATTCGGTAATATTAAGATTATTCGGTTAGATAATATAAATAATATAAGATTATTCGTTTTATGATAATATTTATGTTAGATATTATAGATTATTCGGTAATATTAAGAGGTAACGTAATAAACGCCTCTTAAATTCATTAAAAATGTAATCTCGAAAAGTTCCATCAACTTTGCCCATTATTTAATAAGTATCACAGTGAACTATGATAGAACTCCTGTGGAAATCTTTAGGACTTGTTTAGTTGAGATGAAAATAAGGTAAAGAGTAGGAGAAATAAGATAGACAAAAAGAAAGCATAAAATGAAGACCATTGAACTTTGAAGAAATCAGATGCACTAATTTATAAATTTCAAGACTACATTTTTAAGTGATAACAAATAATATATGAAAAAAATACAAATAATAAGTAATTTAAATTTAAAAAGTGGAATTCAGTATTATTTTTTAGATTAAACTTATTCATAAGTTTAAATATTTATATGATTTATAAAAAAATAAGTTTAATTATTATGATCATTTTTTTATGTACGGCATTTTTTAGCAGAAAAATATTTGTGATTTGAGATAATACAAACATATATTGCAAAAAATTAAGAGGTGGTTGTTAAATACTTTTTATTTAATTAAAAATATAAATATAAAAATATTGCTCATATAATTTAACATGATATTAAATTTTTTAATATTATTTGTAACACATATAATTTAATAACTTTTATTTGAGTTTTAACTCATGACCGAATTATAGTATTTGAATGCGCCCAAATATCATATTAATTTTCATTGATTTATTAAATTAGAGATGTATTTTAAAAAGTGCCTTACTATAATAAACTTATATAAATTATTCAAAATTTCTGCACTTTGAAAATGTAGTTCCGAATATCAAACTCTAAAATAATTTTACAAAGTTTAGAGTTTTCCTTTAACTATACACTTTTTCCACGTTTAATTTTAAAATATGAATTTGCAAATTTAATCTTTGAAGTTATGCAAGTTTGACTCCTCCATTTTAATTTCAGCCACAATTCAGTTAGTTTATTTTTTAATAATTATTAAAAGTCAACTACACTATTACTTCTTTAATGCACGGAAAATACTAAAAGAAATAAAAAATAACAACATGGGCACACATATTTCCTAATAATTAAAAATATATTATTACTTTTTTACTCGTATTGGTCAATTTCTTTTATTTTTAGCAATATTTTTATTATAATAATATATTAAGGGGTAAATTGACATTTTATAATTTATAAAAAAAAACCTTAATATAATTTTGAACGGAACTTAGGAGGATGATCCAATTGTTGAATCGGGAAGGTTCAAAATTCAAAAGTCCTAAATTTATAATTTAAGATCAGATGTTCAAATGAAATAACCCAGAAACGTTTAGAAATGAGTCGGTTAAAGGGTTGCACATACATTATTTCATTAATTTTTTTTCCACTTGTCACATGAAAATATTATCATCGTTTAATCTGATTTATCAAGATTGTACGTCTAGTTATAATTAATAAGACTAATATTACATACATGAAAAATCGTACTTGAATATAACTCCATTAATTTGCTCCAACGCAGGGCAGGCAACAAGATTCAACGGTCGTAGTGTAAAAAGATTGGAGTACGTCGAAGTCTCCTCCACTGAAAAGAAATTCGGAAGATGGACGTCTAACACGAAAGCACATCACTTTAGTTTCAGGTGATGTTATAAATCATCATTTCACCTTGACTAGTATTCTTCATACATCACGGTCATTTGGCTGAAGCGTCATGGAGTCGATATATATATATATATATATATAAGATCACGGTGAGTCCATGCTGCGTTGCCTTTGAACCTTATGTCCTTCTCACCTTTGAACCTTGTTCTTATGCAATATTATTGTTATCATTATCACCCAGTGCAAGGTTCTCAATCTTCATACGACACTTTAGGTTACATTTGTGACCTACTTTTTTTATTATGTTGCTTCTTGACTTTCAATATTTTTCTTTTTTTCATTGAGAAAAAAAAATACCAGCAACAAATCTTTGAACCTTTTAAAAAGTAAAGACTGTTCAGTGAATTAGAAATGCTCTTTGGAAAAAAAAATGACTACCCATTAAGAGATGTAATCTTTTATGACGTAGTAGAGATAGAGTTTTTTTAAATATTATTATCATCATTTACTATTTAATTTTTTTTAACTTGTTTAGTATTTAAGTCTATCTCTCAAGTCTTTCTTTGTTAATTAATTTAATTCATATTTATCATGCTCAATCATTTTACTATAAACTAATCAATCAAGTTTCTATAATGTTTTTAAATTATCAACTTTTTTCGAAATTAGTTTAAAATTTTAATCTACCTGGATGTCTCAATTGATATATTCAACTCTTTACATCCGGTGTTCTCTTCTCACAATTCGTAATTTTTTTGTACTATGTCATTTACTTTTCATTTACTTAAATTAAAAATTACTTTTCTTTGTTAATCAAAATTGACAATGGAATATAAATATAACAATTATGCTCTTTCTAATCACTTAATTATCTAGAATTATCAGTAGTATTGAAATTGATTACAACTACCCGCATTACACTACCAGTTCATCATGTCACTCTCTACTTATATATATATATATATATATATATGTGTGTGTATGTATTTGTATTATATATGTGTGTGTACATACATACTTGTACAAACATTTATCTCTGTATGTAATACTAAATATTCAAGTTGGTATTAGAGCAGTCAGGTCACATGACATCTTCAAACTCTCCTCGCCACTAGACTGAACCCTTCTTTCCTCCATTGCTAGCGCTCAATTAGGCTTATCATTTTATTTCTCTCAAACTCTCCCCTTTAACTACTTCTTTGGAATTTGGATCTCCTTCCCTTCATCAATAATTTCAAACTTACTAGCTTCATTGATGGTTCGACTCCATTGCCTGAAAATTCAAATACATCTATCACTACCTATATGCAAGAATGGAAGCTTAGTGATCAGCTGCTCATGAGGTGAGTCATTGCATCTCTACCAGAGGATGTCCTTCTGATTGTCGTTGGGCTACACACATCTCGTGATGTCTCGTTAGCTCTCAAAAAAAGCCTATATATGGTGCTTCTTCAGAAACTAGACTACTTTAGCTAAAGATGTATATCCAAAACCTTAAACAAGATGATTTTTCTATATCTTGATTTCTCTCACGACAAAGTATATTCCATACAAGCTCACTGCCACTAAACATCCCCTCCCAACCTTAGTTAAATGCCATTATTTTTAACAATTTGCACAACTATTACAACATCATTGTTGCATCTCTCTCAGCTCGTCTCTCTAGTCTCCTTTCATGAGTTGTAGAGTCTTCTCCTCGGTCAGGAGATAAGAGTTTAGATCTAATGCAGTGCTGAAACTCCACAATGACAAGTTAAACTCATTCAATCTGTTCTCCAACTTCAAAAAATTAAGTTGCTCGAGGTCATCAATGAGGACGAGGCCGAGGTTAAGGATGCCACAACAACAACCATCATCGTGATCCTCCAAGACATTCACCTTACAATTATCGTCATTGCCACCCCTTACGTCTTCAATCTCAAGCATATTCAACAATGCAACAACTTGCTACCTAGATGATTGTTATTCCAAACTCCCTTCTCGTGATGGTTCCCAAATGCAATCCACCATACCACACTTAATCTCGAATCACTTCAATCTGCTAAATTAAACGACTCACTCTACTTTATTCCTTGTGCATAATAAAATAAGAAAGAAAAGTATGTTCTAAACACCTTTGATGAAGGCAATTTGATTGACTAAGGTATTACTTTGAGAATATGGTGGAATGTTTCAAACAACTTCAAAAATGGACTGACTTAACAAAAACTAAATAAAGAGTTGCCGTTCTCTAGGAATTTCTTTTAAGTATGGTAAAATACTCCCTTCAAATCCCTTTCAGTTAGTAACAATGGTACAAATCAAGTGCAAGTAGGCAATGATATGTTCCTTTCAATTAAAAATATTGGTCACTCACTTTATTTTCACCCATTACCCTCGTCCCTTACGTCTTTTAAGCATGTGTCTTCAATTTCCAAACCACTCTTATTTGTTCGTCAATTCGCAAGTGATAATTCATATTATTTTTAGCTCCATGTAATCATTTTCTTGTAAAGGACGAAGCAACCAATCAGGTTCTTCTTAAAGGCCACACTAGAGACGATCTCTATCTCCTCAATAAGCCATCTTCGTCTGTCAAGGCCCTCTCCATAGCTCGCATCCATCTTTCCACATGACATGCTCATCTCGGACATCTACATCCTAAAACTTTCCTCCATGCGCCATCTCCTCACATAATCCAAGTTATTTCGGCTCTTGTTTACCAGCAAATTGTCCTGCTTGCATATAAGGGAAAGCCTCTAGACTTCATCTGCCACCGACAAACAACATCGCTTTTGCGCCACTCCAACTTCTCTTTGTGGACATAGGGGGACCAACACTTTCACCTTTGTCCGACGACCATTTCTATTTCTTAGTTTTCATTAACGGCTATAATCGTTACAATCAGTTATTTCCTTTGACAAATAAATCCGATGTTTCAAAATTATTTCCGAAATTGTCTCATTTATTGAAAGATAGTTTAATTGCAAACTCCAAGCGCTTTAAACAAACGCGAAGGGGAGTTCATGACCTTATCTTCCTATCTTAAATAGCTTGGCATTTGGCGTACCTTAACATATGCTTATACGAATGAGTATTATGGAATCACCAAACACAAAGTCCAACACATAATTGAGTCTGCATTAACACTTTTGACCCATGCTTCTCTCGCAAAAACATTTTAGGCACTATTTTGCAAAAACTGCCATGAGTAACAACCAATAATAAATCTCATTCATAACCAGGTTCTCAATTACTCTTTTCTATGAATATTTAGTTGCTCAGTCTATCCCTTCACTCGACCCTACAATAGACACAAGTTTGATTGCCATATAGTCCCTTGTGTTTTCTTGTGCTATCTTTCTCAAACTATGGGATATCGTTGCTAGGATTGCGCCACCAATCGTATATATATATCGCCGGACAGACATGTAACGTTTAATAAAAGTATCTATACTACAACTCTGACAACATAATTTCTCAGTACATTGAACTTTTTTCAGTACCAAACTATTTAATGCACATGAAATCTCATCCACCATCGAACCGTAAAGAGTGATTTAAACTCAAAATATCTTTAAGTGACAATGAGGTACTTATCACTTCGTCCCAACTTCTATTGATAATAAATAATTAAAGTAAATTGAATTAATTGGTTGGAACACACAAAGCTAATAATTTTAAATTTGAATTTCAAAAGAATAGCTCTAAATTCGAATTTTAATAAGAATTTACATTTCCTGTTATCGGATTGTACCCTAAGGGGCCGTTTGACGCATTCCCAGTTTTTGTTAATCGGTAATTTAAATCACCACTAAAATAGATTACCACTTTATAAATTACCGGAAATATTATATATAGCGTTTGGTAAGTAGCAAAAACATAAATTATAATTTAAATTATGAAATAAAAAATTACCAAAATACCCTCCAAAATTGTTGAATTAAATAAATATAAACAAACAGATAAAAAAATGAATTAGGTCAACATATGAGTTTATATTATTAATTATTCGTAAAATAATTTAAAAAATTAGAAGATAATATTGAACATTATTATTTTGTGACAAAATATAAATATTTTTAAAGTTCGGTTGAAGAGATAATTTTATCAAAATGCATGTCATCTTGTTGATAATTTGGAAAGACACCTCCCATTGGTGCTATCTTCATTACCAGTGAGGTGGTAATTTAGATTATCAGAGAAGTAAAAATCACCGGTAATTTGTTGTAATCAAACGTGGTAATATAGTGGGCCCTGAAAATTTTAAATTAAATAATCGTTAATCTATCTGGATTACCTTGTACCAAACTCCTCTTAAATTTATTGATGAATTTTGATATGAAAAAAATATGTAATAATAAATAAAAAAACATTAAATGCCAAGGTATGGACGTTTTTTTTAAAGTTATTTGGTAATATATGATTTCCACTTTTCAACCACAAATCCTTCCCAACAATGGAAGCCGACCACATGCCTATTTCTCTTTATTAAGAGGCTCGTCACGACACAGGAACCACGGCAGGCGTCAAGATGCCGCCACTCCACCTTCTCCTCTTCATGTCCGCTGCCTTCGTCTCCTCTTCCAGCGGAGCCGACACCCTGACGCCGAAGCAGACCCTCGCCGACGGTGAAGGCGACGGCGACACCTTGATCTCGACCAACCAAAGCTTCCAGCTTGGTTTCTTCACCCCCGCGAACTCGGACAGCCGCTACGTCGGCATATGGTACTACAACATCTCCATCCAGACCGTTGTGTGGGTTGCTAACCGCGAGAAGCCGATCGTCGGCCGCGTCGGGAGCTTGTCGTTGACCGCCAACGGGACGCTCGTCGTCACCGATGGTAACAAGACCGTTGTGTGGTCGTCGAGCTCGGGCGCTCAGGCCTTGTCCGACCCCGTGGCGCAGCTGCTGGACGATGGCAACTTCGTTGTGAGAGAGTCCACGAGCAGCAGCGACAACTCCGACGGCTTCGCGTGGCAAAGTTTCTACCATCCTACCGATACCGTGCTTCCGGGCATGAAGTTTGGATGGAACCCCACGACCGGGTTCCGGAACCTGACGGCGTGGACGAGCATCAGCGACCCGTCGCCGAGCGATTACGTCGCGGCCATGGACATCCGTGGCTACCCTGAGATAACCCTGTGGGCGGGGACACGCTTGACTTGGCGCTCGGGCCCGTGGAACGGGGTCAGGTTCAGCGGCGTCCCCGAGCAGATGAACGTGAACATGTTCATGTTCATCTTCGTGGCGCGGCCCGACGAGGACTACTACATGATCAAGATGCGGGACCCCTCAATTCGCTTCAGGATCACCGTGAACCAGTCGGGCACGTCCCAGGGCCTCGTGTGGATTGAGCAGACGCAGATCTGGAACCTCTTCTGGTCCGCGCCCAAGGACCAATGCGACGCGGCCGCGCCGTGCGGACCGTACGGCGTCTGCGACCCCAACGAGTGGCCAATTTGCAGCTGCCCGCCGGGTTTCGAGCCGAAGAATCCTTCGAACTGGCAACTACGGGATGGGACGGATGGCTGCGTGAGGAAGACTCCGTTGGACTGCACGAACATGACGGACGGATTCAGAGTGGTGAGCGAGGCGAAGCTGCCGGACGCGTCCCGGGCGGTGGTGGACTTGAGCTTGACCCTATTAGAGTGCAGGGCCAAGTGCTTAGGCAACTGTTCATGCAAAGCTTATGCCAGCGCAAACATCACTACTGGAATTGGATGCATACTTTGGCCTACGGACCCTGTTGGTATCAGAGTGTACACCAACGGAGGGCAGGATCTCTACATAAGACAAGCGGCCGCCGATTTAGGTACTTAACTTTTTGTTCTCTCTCTTTTTCTATCCTCTGAATTAGCCTTCAGTTCCAAACGACGGCCGGCGAAGACCAACGGCGGCATAGACTACCAGGCCATGCCACCAACTAGTAAGGTTTTCAGTAGGTAGCTGGAATTTGGCCAGATAGTGAAGTTTTCAGTAGGTAGCTGGAATTTGGTTGGCGACGTGAGAACAATATCCACAATTCTAGTCATACAGTGGACTGTAGCAAGTTGCCAACAATTGTTTCCAATGTCAACAAAAGAAGGAGATCTCTTCGTTACTTAGTGCAGCACAGTGTCTGGAAGCCTTTAGGTAGGTTGGTAGTGAAGATGAGAACTTTACTACCAAGTCTAAAGATGCTGTAGGCCTTCCATATGAATTCCCAATAAAGAATTGTGCAATAACTCATCATATCTAAAACCCCAACTACTCACGTTCATCCTTCAAGGATTCATCAATTGTTAATAGGTTTCTTCTTAGCCTCAAAATTCTCTGACCAATTACTGCAATTCTATCAACTGTTACTAGATTAATGTATCATAATTGTAAACAGAGAAGGTTTATTTATTTAGTGGCTCACTCATTTTATTGATCCTGATGTAGCCTCAGGCTCGGAGTCGAAAAAGACAAGATGGGGCATGATATTTGCAATCCTGGCTGGCTGCATAGTTGGGATTCTCATCTTACTACTGATGGGTTTCCGCCTAAAGAGAACGAAGCAAAGGAAAAGAAGAGGTAGAATGAAGTCACCTTCACCTTGACATTTCACTAATAATATTGATTTTGGTATATGGCCTTACTGATTTTGCTGCTCAATTGACAGCTGTGCTGGAGAACATATCTTTCTCAGGGCCATACAGCAATGATGGAAACAATGATGCTAAGGACTTGGATCTTCCTTTATTTGATTTAGCGACAATTGTAGAAGCCACCGGAAATTTCTCACCAGATAATAAGCTCGGGGAGGGTGGATTTGGTCCTGTGTACAAGGTACAGATGCTAATTTCAACAATAAATCTTTGTCCAGAAATCAACAATCTAATAGTAGGGATGTTGACAACTATGTATTCCAAGAGTTAAAATGAAATGGTTAATTGCAGGGTGAACTAAAAGATGGTCAAGAAATAGCAGTTAAGAGGTTAGCAAAGAGTTCAGTGCAGGGCATTGATGAGTTCAAGAATGAAGTTATGTTGATTGCAAAGCTTCAGCACCGGAATCTTGTTCGGCTTTTGGGTTGCTGTGTCCATGGAGAGGAAAAGATGCTGGTTTATGAGTATATGCACAACAATAGTTTGAATTTCTTCTTGTTTGGTTAGTGTACCTTCCTTTCTCTCAGTTTTTCTTATCTTTTTTCTTTATGTTAACAGACATTGCAGCATAATTAGATGCAGAGTAGAATTCACCTACCTCTGGCTAATTCAAATAATAACAATGACTCTTGCAATATTGTATTCAGATAAAACTAAGAGTGATCAATTGGATTGGCAAACTCGGTTTAATATCATACTTGGAGTTGCGCGAGGCCTTGTATATCTCCATCAAGATTCTAGATTCAGAGTCATCCACAGGGATCTGAAAGCAAGCAATATTCTACTTGACAAAGACATGAATCCAAAGATATCAGATTTTGGCATGGCAAGGATTTTCGGAGGGGATGAAACAGAAGTGAATACAAGGAGAGTTGTGGGAACATAGTAAGTTTTTACCCAGTTTCATGTCTGCCTTATGCACACAATGAACTTAGAAATTTAACTGTTTTAGATTATGTTAACAATTTCAGTGGATATATGTCTCCTGAATATGCCATGGACGGAATCTTCTCGGTGAAATCAGATGTTTTCAGCTTTGGTGTCTTGATGTTGGAGATCATTAGTGGCAAGAGGAATAGGGGAGTATATGTGTCTGAACGCCATGAAAATCTTTTAGGACTTGTAAGTATCTGAAAATTAATTCTTTGTCGCATTTTCTTCATCTTTCAACATCATTCTAATAATTTGATATGGTTCAGGCATGGAGTCTATGGCAGGAAGGTCATGGTCTGGATCTAATTGATAAATCAATTGGTGACTCATATCCTTTAACTGAGGTTTTAAAGTGTGTCAAAGTTGGCCTATTATGTGTTCAAGAACGACCCGAGGACAGGCCAATAATGTCTTCTGTAGTGTTGATGCTAGGCAGTGATAGCTCACATCTACCCCAACCAAAGCAACCTGGGTTCATCGCAGCAAAAGGCCCCTTTGAAACTGATTCATCATCGAGCAAGTTAACTTCAATGACTGTAAATGAGATCTCAATCACAATGTTTGAAGGCCGATAGCACAAAAGTCTCACCAATGCAGATAAGAATAATATACCTTCTTCAGTTTTGTTCAGAGTGCTCTAGAGGATCAGATGTGAAAGCCAACATGCTAAAGGACAACTCGGCTGTTAATCATATTGACCATTCACTTTTAAGATCCCAGAATAGAGTCACACTTAAAGATCAAAAGATTCCATCAGTGATAACTGGTCCTATGTTATCATCTTTTGCTTTCCTTTAACTGAAGAGCCAAGTCCAAGTGACTACTACATTTATCTTGTTCAAGCTTCCAAGTTAGTGGTCGGTTGATGGCAGTTATACATGAAAAGTGGTTCATGGGAGTGAAAAGTGAATATACATGAAATTAGATATAAAACTATACAACTGAAATGAGGGAAACGTTCTAGTTGTATGTAGTTTTTGTGTACTTGTGTACAGCAGAATTTTGTCAGAACACCATGTTACCAAAAGTCATGTTATCAACTCGAGTATCTAGTCCATGTCGTCCTCTTTTTTATAATTCTTTGGCTTCCTGATTGTATTTTTTGTCATTATTCAATATTTTTGAAGATAAAACCTGTTCAAGTAGCTAGGCCGGAGAATTTCGTCTGGATATAAGCAATTGCTTCATCCTTATAATTAAATATACAAATCAAACATATAAAACTTGAGATCTATCTCTTATCCCACTCTATTTCAGAACTTTGTCTTGATATTGAGGGAAACTGCTAGTTCCAAAATCAAAATATATGGTTTCTGCAAGCGCAGGAAAAATAAATGATTGTACACGGAATCTTACAATACAATCTGAATAAAAAAAAAACCTAGAAGTTGACAACTTGACATACATATATTCTTTCTTTTCTGAAACAAAGTGCAATATAATTTTCACATATGTCCACAACACACAAATGATATATGTTCAACAAAATGTCTGATTGGTTCCAAACTTCTTTGTCCAATTTTGTTAGAGAAACTGTAGTTTCTGGATGATGGATGTAAAGTGTTCAACTAAGATCATGCAAGATATGATGAGGTAACCTTATCATCGTCCTGTGACAGTGACAGTGAGTTCTCTACTGGAAGTCCATTCCCCTTCCCTCGGTACAATTGCAACTCCAGTATTGACCTGCCTTGGTCGTTTCAGAGCCACCCCTTCATTAGCCAACATCAAAACAACCTCGGATATGCTTGGCCTATCTTCGCTGTTTTCTTGAACACATAATAGGCCTACTTGGATGTATCGCAACGCTTCTGTCACTGGGTATGAGCAACCAAGTGCATCATCAAGTATTTCCAGAGATCTGCCTTCTCTCAATAGAAAGAATACCTGTCAATGAAATAAAGATAACAAGATCAAGATATTAGTTCAGTGGTAAAATTAATTCTGAAACTATGTCGATGCAAGTGACATTTTGATAATACTTACATATCCTAAAAGATTAGTCTGAGTACCACCAATGTTGACCATTATGTTCCTCCTACCACTTAGGATTTCTAATATTATCACACCAAAGCTGAAAACATCCGATTTGCAAGAGTATATTCCTGCAGATGCATACTCCGGTGCCATATATCCACTGCTTGCAACTTTGATAAAGTTTAATATAATATCCATGGTCTCAATCTACTTGGAAAAATGATAATGATCAGTTTGCTATGCACAAGGATAAAATACTTACATGGTGCCTACAGGTCTCCCTGTACCTTGGATCGTATCCTTTTCCAAAATTCTTGCGATGCCAAAATCTGATATTTTAGGAACCATATCCCTGTCAAGAAGAATATT
This sequence comes from Pontederia paniculata, assembly GCA_001647135.1. Classification (NCBI taxonomy): domain Eukaryota; kingdom Viridiplantae; phylum Streptophyta; class Magnoliopsida; order Commelinales; family Pontederiaceae; genus Pontederia; species Pontederia paniculata. The sequence goes on along the minus strand of LTAE01002182.1, from coordinate 56,708 downwards.
GCTTGGCTTAAGATCTCGGTGGATGACAGTCAAGTTAGAGTCTTCATGTAAGTATTGAAGTCCTCGAGAAATCCCCATGATAATGTCTCGTCGGATTCGCCATTTCAAATTTGAGCTTTGCTCTCTATCTGAACATTTTTTTAGTCATCAGAAACTCTCTACAAGGAAATACTACAAAATATGATATAATGGTCACTAGAACTTCAACATAAATGGAAAAGAAAAGAAAAGAAACTCATAACCATTGTGCCATTTGATTAGTATGTTGGATCATGTTTTATGAGACTCCATATATCACATCTTTATGGTTCCTTTGTGTTCACAAATGTCATGCACTGGGAATGACACTTGCAATTAATAGCAGTAAAATTCTCCCATCTCATATTACTTACCATATGTGCACATCCTTTCAGGTTTTGAACAAAGATTTTGAGACACACTAGCTTGTGCACATCCTTTAAAACAGTAAAAAATTACAATGATAGAGTTTGATTGAAGATAATTACAATTATTAGATGCGTACCAAATATGAAAGAATCCAAGCTCCTGTTTGGCATAAACTCCAGTATCAATATACGTTCATCTCCTTCAACGCAACAACCAAGTAGGCGCACAAGATTTCTGTGCTGCAAGTTTGCTATCACCTCAAGCTCATTTCTGAATTCTATTGGACCCTGCCATGTTTCTCTTATCAATCTCTTGACAGCAATCTCTTGTCCATTTTCAAAACGACCCTGCAAAATTTGGACACTTTAGATGCACACAGCAACCACATTATTCACATAGGATCAGAGATGTCATGTATATACAGTTGAACTGTGTTACCTTGTAAACTATGCCGAATCCTCCTTCACCAAGTTTGCTATCATCTGAGAAGTCATTTGTCGCAGCTCTTATGATTGAGAAATCATAAGATGGAAATTCTCGCTCCTCTGTGTTTGGTGAAACAGATGAGCCTAGAAAGTTATATAATGTCAAATTAAATGTGATACCAATATTCTTAAAAGTTTAAGTCGATAGAAAGAATTTATATTCTTAACTCTCCCCCTTATGTCTAGGTTGTTATAATTTTGATCTAGCCAAACACATAAACAATAAAAGCGAAAATTAATTTTTAATATAAACAATTTGCACTGAGAACTTTTGGTTCAGATACTATGTCAAATTAGATGTGCTATCAATAATCTTAAAAACTTATGTGTAAGAAAAACAACAGAAGATCAAAACAACACCTTGCAGGGTTTAAACTTCTTTTTTCAGTTAAGCAGTCTTAAAATGTCTGTATTGATTTGTTGCAAGGCAGATAAAAGTTATCAAAGAAGGAAGTTATTGAGATAAGCCATCACATCTGATTCAAGCTACTCAATGTTCTATAGGAAAAGCTTTGAAAACATGAAAACCAAATGAACTAAAGGATATACAACGAAATTTTAGGATAAAAGATGGATGGAAATATTCTGATCATCTGCAACATAGAGAATAAAGAGTTGAACTGGAAAATTTACCTCGCTGCATTTTTTTCTTCTTCCAGCATAACAGCAGACTCATTACACAGACCGCCAGAAATCCCAGAACTGATGGAAGGACTATGATCAACAATGGCTTCTTTGCATTGCCACCATCCAAAGGGCCTACTCAGCAAAAAGGAAAGCATCATCTAAACACACAAGAAGTTTTGTACCACTGTAACAGTAAAAGCTTGTCACATGTAAACTTGGGCTTCCTTCCAAAACTTTAAAGTTTAAAAATATAAGATTATGAAGTAATGCACACCTAATTTGGACAGCTCGGAAGCAGCGAGGCGAAGATACAGCACGTCTCCTCCCTGGGTGAAGACTCTCAAATCCAACAAGTCGCCCGGCCAAATGATGCAGCCAATGCCACCATTCAAAGCATAGGCCATGCACGAGCAGTTGTTGAAGCACCAATCTCTGCACTCGTCCAGGGTCATGTTCCCGTCCGCAGTAGCATTAAAGCCATCTGGCAGCTTTATGTTCTGCAGAGGCAGAAAGCCATCTGATGAGCAGCTCAAAGCCGTCCTCCTTGCGCAGCCGTCGGAGAACTGTCTCTGGTTCCAATTCTTCGAAGACACGGGGATGAATCCCTGGAGGCACTGGCAATTGGGCGAGTAGGTGGGCGTGCATATGCCATTAGCTCCGCAAGTGGCGTAGTTGTCGCATGGGTCTTCCGGGACAGCCCAAAAAAGTTGCCACTCGTTCGTGGCTCTCGACCAGATGTCGCGTCGGAGGTCTCCGGATACGTTCATCACCGCGCGAGACAGAACAGAGCGGTCCACTGGCTCATACGTGTAGTAGAGCTCGTACTGGTTGGCGACGAATTTGAACAGGAACATGCCATTGTTGCCCATGTCAGGACGGCCGCTCCATCCTTGCCCGTTCCACGGCCCGGTGCGGAAGGTCTTGGCGGCCCCTTCCCATATGAAGACCTCCGGAATGCTGCGGTGTTCGAGCTTGTAGTAGTACGCGCCCTCGGAAGGTTCAGTGGCGCTCTTCCAAGATGTCAGATACCTGTCGAGATTGGCCCGGAAATCGAACCCAATCTTCATGCCAGGCAGCAACGTGTCGCCTGGGTAATCAAAGCTCTGCCATACGATGTTCTTGTAACTGCCGCCGGTCAGCACGAGGTTCCCGGTTTCCTGAAGCTGCAGCACGGGGTCAATCGCGTGCGCCGTGCCGGTTGACCAGAACGTCGTTCTGCTGCCGTCGACGAGAGCCAAGTTCCCGTCAGTAGTGAGGATGAGCATTCCGGTGGTGCTGTTCAGGGGATTGGCCCTGTTGGCAACCCAAACAACTGTACGATCCGGGAGGCCATGGTACCACACCCCCAGGTATCGTTTCGATGACATGCCAGGGCTGAAGAATCCAAACTCGAATGTTCCTCCTGCAGACAGTAAGGTCTGCCCATCTCCAAGTGTTATGTTTGGAGTTATGGTATCACCTACAATGACAAAGTAAATTACAGGAAATATTTGGAGATGCATGAATCATTCTGCATGCAGTTTTGCTTTAGTTCAGTAGAAACTAAATATACTTCATTTAAACATCTTAAAGGGCTTGGAGATATGACCATTAAACATATGTAATTTTTGATGTTAATGGTGCAATGGAGGTCTAAAATTCACAACAGAAACATAAGAAATTTATTTTCAGAAGTTACCTTTTGTGGATTTTCAAACTTTCTCTGTGCTCTGTTGTAGTAAACCATGAACTTTTTTGAAACATAAAAGAAAATACCTAACTTTCATTGAAAAAAAGAGTATGTGCAGTTCTCTTGACTTGTGTTCGTATTTTCTAGTGAATTGACAATTGGGAGAGCATCTTGAAGCTCTCAATAGTATCATCATTTGAAACATCTTGCTTTCTGAATCCTTTGGATTCCTCAAATTGCCCCTTTTATTTGTCATTTCTTCATAAGCATCCTACTGTATATATATATACGTACTCGTATCATGCTTTTATGCATTTACGTTTGTTGCCCCATTATGATTAATAAAACTCCAGTATGAGTCATCTGTAATCTGCTGTCGTTGAGCATAAGTAAGCACATCCGTATTTTTTTTCTCTCGTACTCAATTGATCCACAACACAAAAAATTGTTACATCATTCGTACTGACATCGACAAATTGCACGGCAAAGATCAACTGCGTGTATTAAACCATACAAAACATAGATGCTTATAACATGTATTAAACCATAATCAATTCCTGATATATGCTTTAGAAAACATGATCCAACAACAGTAATATAAAGATATGTATTGTAATTTTCAGTCGTGGAAAAAAAGATATGCATATCTTGCCAAAAAGTTACTGGATGTGGATATGATCAATTAGGAGATAAAGCTTATATACATATGATCTTATAGATATAGATTACTACATCACGAACCTGTTGGCTGACAAAGAAGAAGATGCTCTAGAGAGATTACTCTCCAGCTCTAGTAATCCTGGTTCACGTAACAGTATTGCCAATTAAATGACAGCTGATAAATGCTTAAATATGTATGTCTTAGTCTCTGTGTGTTTCTCCACCTTTTCCCAACAACAATTTAGTACCCTGTTGGTGCGTTTAAATGGAGAACCGAGAATTTTTCGAATTTTTTAATTTGATAGATTAATTTTAGTTATGTTTGATTATAGATATGTTCTAAAGATGTTTGAATAAAAAGTGAGAATAAAAAATATAAAATATATTTTCAATAAAGATGAACTTATTTTAATTTAAAAATTATATTAAGTAAATAAAATTAATATCATAAAGTAATATTTTCATAAAAATATATTTTATAGAATATACCGATTAAAACTATTAAAAATAATATAAAATTAAACTCACAAAATATTATTTTAACAATAATATTTTCATAAAAAAATTGTTTAAATAATTATTAGTTATACTAATAAAATAATTTATATTAGTAAATTAAACATAAGGTAATGAACTATTTTTATAAAATAAATTTAAGTAATATAAAGTAATTCTCATAAATAATATAATTAAATAATCTATGTAACTTATTTTAATCTCACATTTAAATTAATAAAATATTATCATAAAAATAATTTATAAAATATTAGTAAAAAATATAATGAGATAATTAATAATTTATAGTTATATTATTAAGTTAGTATTAGCTATATGTAAAGTTAAAAAGTTAAAAAAGAAAAAAAAAGAAAAAAAAACTATGGTAAATAATAAAAAGTTGCAACCTGAGTTTCTATATTGGTGCTGAAAATATTTTATCGTTTAAGGAATCAAACTGGAATCGCAACTGAAGTTGATTCAGACTTTAATTTTTAATTGCCAAACGCACCACAACGAGAATCAGGATGAAATTTGGGTCGATTCTATTTTATTTTCGCATCCAACCGCAGCGTGTGAAAAAAAAAATCTTGAGAGGTTCCGAAAATCCAAAGTCAACGTCCAATCCTTCTCTCCGATGGGATCCATCGATCTGTTAAATAAATAATAATAAGGACCACCTGATCAACATATTTATGTATAAAGAAATCAGCAGAATGCAATGATTCATCTGAAATCAACACCAAATATTGCCTCGTAAGCAATGTCGAAGTCCAATCTTTCAGAACAATATTTAATAAGAGCAGTGAAGGAAGTCTCCTGTTCATCTTTGACAACGACAGTTGCAAATATCAAAAGCTTTATTTGGGTTTTAACCCACAAAAAAAAAGTTTATTTGACTGTTTTGCGTAGCACAACCTCCGATCAATTGCTAATTATTTCCATCTTCCAGCTCCCTGCGGATAAAATATAGAGGAAGGCTAAAGGGAAGGTTTCTTAATTCACTCCAGGAGCGGAGCTCTCGGAAGGCGAGAACTCATCGTGTCAACTATAACAGGAAAAGGCTTTCAAATTATCCGGATAGAGTCATTAGTTATACTCCCAGTTGTTCTTTTGTTTTTCAAACTTTCATGTGGTTTCTGATCTAATAAATACTCCACCCCCGAAGTATACTCCCCCTAATAGACTTGGAATTTTGATATAAGTTCATTTGGTCAGACATCTATTAGAGGACTAAAATATCCAATCAATAAAATTAACATTTAAAAAAATTTCAATCTATAAAATTAACAATGGAGTGATAAGTAGCTAAAGGTAAAACACATTAAGTATCAGAAACTATCGGGATACTTGAAAAAAAAATGGTTCCCTTAGGAACATACAGTTTTGTTGCCAGCCTATCAGTTATTCTCTGAGATCATCCATTTAGTGCTATTTATTAGATTTTCTAATCTTTCAACTCTTTACTATTTAATTATATATCTGACCTTCCACTCTAGAAATGAATTATTTTCCTGGTTTACATCTTAAAGTAGTCAATGAGTTTTTTTTTTATTTAACTAATTTTGTAACGCTCCAAATGCACACCTTGCCATCGGGCAGAATTTCCACCGGAGACGCTATCAATATAATATCTTTGACTTTTCTTTTGACCAATCTACTGGTCAACACTATGAACATGTCAATATGGAAACTAATATCAGACATATGTCATGTGAAAGTCACCTTATCATAAACACCATCACGATGTCGCTGTATCATTACCATCTATTTATATCTATTTGCCTGCAAAATTAAATTTGCAGAGGAGATGAATCGCTCGTGAGCTATGACATCCAATATGTAAACTTCATATATAAAGTTCTCAATATATAAAAAATATAATTTGCCAATTAACGATTTAAAGAAGAACTAATAGGACAATTCATTATCTTCATGATCTTAATTTTTTGTAACATTGCCTTTCAATACCTTTATCAATTGATGGCAAGAATATCAATTAATTGTACTCATCTGAGATGCCCATATCTTTCTCATTTAAAAAAATTCAAGCCACCCCTTTTAATCATTCTATTTATCTTGTCTTAAATGAAGACAATCATTAATCAATAGATGTGAGCCTTATCAATGTATTGAAGATTCATATTAATTGATGACAAGAATATTTCATTCTGAGATGCCCATATCTTTCTCATTTAAAAAAAAATTCAAGCCACCCTTTTTAATCATTCTATTTATCTTGTCTTAAATGAAGACAATCATTAATCAATAGATGTGAGCCTTATCAATGTATTGAAGATTCATATTATTTCCGATGCTAATATGGCTAGTTAGGCCATGAGATCTCTTTCTGACCCAAAGTAGAACTCCATAACAATTCAATAGTCTCTGAAGGAACACAATTCAATGAACAATAATAATATGAATAAATCTCTCAATTCATCGGAGTCTTCCGCCTCATACATAAATTCAATCACAATCATTACAACTTTTAAATTTTATTATTAGTTAGGCTAAGTTTTTGTTTAAGGACACCTAAACTTACATCGTTCATCAATTCATATTCAAACAATCAATACAATTAAATCATATAAAAATAAAGATAAATCTTTCCTTCATTTCGGTGGAAGAAGACTCGTGACATATTATGACACAACTCGTGTTTCCTGTTGGCATGGGCCGCGTTGTCGAATGATACAGTTCGTATCCTAAGGCGGCACATCCATTTTAGGGTTAGAGTTTCATCATAATTAAATTAATATTTATTAGGGTAACACAATCGGCGTCAGAGAAAAGCGCGGCCAGGGTTTCACAGAACACGATCAGGTTGTCGAAGATGAAACACGACAACAATTGATGATCACACGACCTGACTTAGGGTTTAGAACTTTCACCATTTCTTTTCTCTTTATTTTGACATGAAAGGAACACGACCTGCGTTGAATCTAACGCAGTCCGTGTCCAAGGAGTTCGTACTATACCGAGAGAGAGGAAATCCTTTAAAACAATAATCATTCGATTCGGGGTGAGACAATAATTATTCTAATCCAAATTTATATCAATTATTATTCTAATGCATATCGATAGTTTTAATTACGATCCTAATTGCATACTTTCCCCTATAGCTAAATTAACCTTCTTCTTTGCCTTTGATCTCATCCTTCATGTTGATCTCACCTTGTGAGAAGAGGAGAGAGAGAGAGGATATATATATATANGAGAGAGAGAGAGAATGGGATGAGAGGAGGGGTTGACTCCTATTTATAGGAGAGATAATTCATCCCAAGATGAAGTTTGAATGTGATTAAGATTTTCAAGAATGACTTTATATATTAATATAATTTTATAAGATAAATCTTTTATATGATTAAGAGTTTCTTAAATATTAGTTCGTATAGACTAGAAATATTAAATTTATAAAAAAAATTACTATAATAATTTGACTTCAACTCTTAATTTTTTTTTCCAATCCTAACCAAATTATATCTTTCCTTATCTTATCTTATCTTTCCTTTATATTTTTATTATTTAAAAATCTAAAGTGTTACAGATTCCCGGAAGATGTTTAAAAATAACATGGAGGAAAATTGAAATGGACTGATATCAAAATGGACACACCTACCTTTGAACAAAGGAAGATAATACTGAAGAAAATTGATTGAAGGAGTATTAGGGGAGTTCAATTAGCTGGATTCATCAGATAATAAATTCGAATAATTTATCAGGTCAGATCCGAATCATTTATCAAGCCAGATCCGAATTGATCCGACCTAATCTAATAATTAATGAGTCGAATACAAATTTCAAAATTTCAAACGTGATCAACCAAACTTTTATATATATTTTTATTAAAACTGAATCAATTTGATTTATGTCAGAGTTTAATATTATTTTAAAATTAAAATATATTAAACACAAATAATTTATGTTATTTATTTTTTAAAAAAATGTTTCAGAAAAATGGTATTATTGTTTTTGAAAGAATATGTTTAAATCAAAATTTGTAAAATGTAATTAGAAAAATAAAAATTAAAAAGATGATCCTGATGATTTAATCCGATCTAATTCAATAAAAATTAGATTGAATCGATAATCTGATTATAATTGATTGGATTTAGGGTCAGACACTTGTTGCATCGTCCCAAACTTGGTTAAAATACCTTGTTTAAGATCATCTGACCATTGAATGCAATGTCAGGCCCCCATTGGGCCTGGTAATATATAGTGGGCCGATCCTGGCCATGAGCCTAAGAAATATTAAGGCTATTTTGGTAGGCAGTAAAATGAACAACATGGACAGCTCAGTACTGAAAATTGTGTTTGCTTGACAGTAATTGATGCAGCTGTCATGACATGAAGCTACAGTATTCAAATAAAAATTATTTATTGATGACGTAACAACTTTTTCAGGTGAGAATGGCACAGAGAGAGAGAGAGAACGAGAGAAGATGTGATAATAATGAGTGGGTTCATCACAAAATTTCGTTTGTAATCATTTACATTCCAAATTTTATATTAGGTCAAACTAAATTAACTGTAAGCGATTCCCAAACTATGAGTCGAAAATTTTTCTATTTTTCAAAAATCACAGGTTTTTTTATATTTGTTCACATTTTTTATTCCTCTCTTTTTCCGGCTTTTCATATTCTCTCTTCCATTTATTCAGTTCTGTTTTTATTTTTGTTTTGTCCTTTCCTCGATAAACAAGTCATGTTGTTATTCTACACTTCGTGTAATTGTTTTCATACACTTATTTTTAATATTTTTTCGCCTTTCTGTTTTTGTTCGCTTTATCTCTTTTCTCATTACAGCATTATTAATAAAACAAGCTAAAACAAAAAAAAGAACAACTGCTCATGTTTTATTATTAATGTTATTTTATAAATTAAATAATTGAATATTGACATATACTATATAAATAATAATACTTATATTTAAATATTTAAATATTTAAATATTGACATATACTTATATTTAAATAATTGAATATTGAGATATACTATATAAATAATAATACTTATATTTAAATCGTTAGCAAAGTAATGATGTGCAATCAGGCAATTCATTAATTGATCGAGTTGTCGACAGGTACTTGTTAATGTATTTAAATCCACACATCCCCACGTGGTAAAATATTAATTTGGAGACACTACGACAATACTTCTTTGACTTGATTTCGATCAAAAAATTGTTCAACAATATGCAGAAACAATAACTTTAAAATAGAACTCAATAAAATAGTCTAGCATCATAAATCATCCTTTTAGATTGTTCCATAAAAGAAAAAAGTATAACTAATTAAAGACTAATTTGATAGTAGTATGGAGTCAAGCTAGACTCATGTGCAAACCTTCACATCACGAACATCTTCATCATTAGTGCCATCACCTATTCATCATTACCTCCTTCGCCTGCAGAATTAAAAGTAGGGAAAACAATAATCCCATGAACTATATGAAGCTCAATATGTAAAGGTAATACGATAATATATATATATATATATATA
>LTAE01002182.1:6412-44815 GCA_001647135.1 Pontederia paniculata | reverse complement strand
AATCAATTTTTTTTTCTCTCTAGACCTCTAAGAGAGAGAGAGAGAGAGAGAGAGAGAGAGAGAGAGAGAGAGAGAGGGTGAAAGAAAATCTTGATGAGAGCATCCCCCTCTTAACCTCCTTATATAGGGGTTCATTAGGCATAATCCTAGTCAAAGTAAAATTAATTCTTCTTATCTCTTTTAGGATTATGAGTCCTTTAAAATTTCTTTCGATATAATTAGGAGTATCAATTGATTAGATAATAATAACTTTGACTCTAATCTTCTTCCTAATCCTAATCATATTATACTTTATCTTTCCTTTTTAATATTTATTTTAAATAAAATGAAATATCTGGGTGTTACATAATAATCTCCTTAAAAATGAATTCGTCCTCAAATTCGGTAACACCATCTTTCCCTAGTTCGTCTTTAATTTGGTTCTAGGTAATGTTATTTCATTAGTATGGTTCAGTAGAGGTACCTAGGGTGTCATAGATATGTAGCTCTCGTTCAGTTTCCATTGCATATGCTCTCCCTTATGAAGTGTCCCTATTTTCCGCAACGAAGACATGCCCTAGACTTGAGATGACATTTGCCCGCATGCAGCCTTTGACAATGTGGGCATACCCTCTTCTCATCTTGCAATTGTCCTTCGTGAGGTGCATAGGGCCTTGGACGTTCGTTATGACGTTGGTCTCTCCAATTAGGTGTCTTGCCTTGCCTGCACTCGTCCCGTCTAGGCCTCTCTTGTTCCAAAGGTTGTAGTTGGGCCTTTTCTTTCAATTCTTTCTAGCGCATCAAGTCTCTTTCCATAGCTTGGAAAATTCGGATGCCTCATTAAGGGTCTTGCAGTTATCCCCAAGAGTTTTTGTCCTTAAGTCCGATCATACGCCATGAATGAATTGTTCCGCCCGATCTTGATCATTTTTTGGTAGTGCACAATACTTTTCCAAACAGGTGAACTTACCTAGGTACTGTGCCACTGTCAAGTTTTCTTGTTTCAATTCTAAATATTCACATTGCTTTAAGCTACGTTCATATGTTGAGAAATAGAGGGTTTGGAATGCATCCTTGAATTCCTTCCAAGTGATCGCCTCATTGTCTGACAGGTCGATGACCTTGGTGGTTTTCCACCACTTCTTTGCATCTTTTATCAATTGATGAGCCGCGTAGAAGGTGTCGATGCATCTCTCGGCCTCATCAAAATCGTCGATACCATCGAACTGGAGAGGGTGAAGTTTTAGGAATTGTTGGATGGTATCCTTGGTATCGTTCGTTTGCTGGTTCTGTGACTCCCTAAGGTTGCTAGCCTTGATTGGCTAAGACCTGATTATTGCTAAGTGCCTCATCTTGATTAACTCCACCCTGTCAGCTACTAGTACATCGGGGAGCCATCTACATTGATAATAAGTAGGAAACATTAATTATCTATCGATAACCTCGTTAAGATTTTAACTATACTTTTCTTTGATGACATTATGATTATTCGTGATGCTTGCACATGGACTCAATTCATTTATAGATAGCTAATAAGTGTCTCTCGTTTGGCTCTGATACCCTACTATAACGCTCCCAAATCCAATCATGCAAACAACTTGAGAGTTGAGGCCAATAAGTACAATTGTGAAGGACCCAAGACGATGACTCTTGATTTAACACCTAGCATCGAATACATTTCCAAGTCACTACTTATATTAGTTATTAACCTTTTTGTTTATTTTGTTTAGTCAATATATATAGATATATAAGTGAAATAAAACTAAATTATTATTATAAAACTGAGACAATATCCTCGTGTTCACAACTCTAATATTTGGTTCAAAATAAAATTAAACTATGGCAACTCTATCCATATCATATTTGGGACAGATAAAAGTTAGCACAACTTTCTTCATAGTAAAGCAAAACTTTTTTTATCATGTATTTGCTTCACGATAATAAATAAAAACTGAGTGCTTTTTATAGGATTGATATAGGATTTACAAGTATATACTTGGTTTATAAGGTTATATAACAATAAATCCAATAAAAACATCACATTCGATAAAAAAAAACATCAATTCCATACAATAATTTGACAATAAAATAATTGTATCGATTTATCAATTCATAATATATATCAATTTAACAATTTTAAAATTATCGATATACTGATCAATATCAATTTACAATTATCAATTCAGAAAATCAATTTATAATTTACAATTATAAATATGGTAATATCAATTAATGATTATCACTTAGTCATTATAATTCGGTCTCAATTCTAATCTTGTAAATTCAATAGAGATAGCTCTCAATAATTAATAAAAACACCATGATACTTTCATACAACAATTAGTTAATGACGATATATGAAGAGGAATCCTTATATGGCAAGACCTTTAAGTTCGTTCCAGAGGAGTGAAGGTCTATCTATACAAGAGGGTAGCCATAGTTTTGCCATGGTCTACCTGCCTCGATGAATCAATGACAATTCAACCTAGAATAATGGATAAACATGGTGATCCATAACTTTGAGTTTTATCTTGTTAATCTAAGTGTTTGAAAAGATTCCCGCAAGCGTATTGAGGTCTTGTGTAGTAATAATATTGATTCTACAAAGAATATGCCAAGTACTAGAATTATATGTTTAATGTGTTCTCTAAATGATTACGACTAGTTGTGAAAACATTACCACTACAAATAAATGATCAATAAAACGAACAGTATACTAATGTAACGAGGATGCAAATAACAAAGAAATCTATATGAAACAAATATCCTAGGGCATCGAATCCATCTAGGGTTATAGTTGAGTAGAACGATGATTCAACACATGTTAAACTCATGTTCGATTTCGAAGTCATGTTTTCCTCTTTCAAGATAACACAATTCTAATTATGCAAAAAAGAAAACATTTTCATGCTCCACATTAATGATTTAATTTCTTTAGTTAACAAAAATATAAGGAATAATATAATACCATCCTATTTTTAGAATTTACGAGTATATCTTACTTATTGAAGCAATTAGTTACTCAATATGATTTTCATCATTTGATAACCTAAATTTAACCTAAATGAGGCAGCTAATACATTTAGGTATGTCATTTCATCCAATAAGTAAAAGATCCATAGTGATGCATAATCATTCACTCAAATCAACTAAACTCAAATTTCATTTAATCCTACAATAGAAACACTTTGTTACTCATGATAAAAGAAAAAATTAAAATAAAATAAAATAGAAAAATATAATTGCATTAATTTCAAAAACTAGAGAGTTCAAACATGCCACATTCAAATCGACTCAAATTCAACTCCAAATAAAACAACATTGAATACAAGTTTATCTAACCTTCATAACAAAATGTGCAAGAATAAAAAAAATACTACTTTACTAGCCACATTTCTTGTTTTCCCCAAAGTCAACACACCTTAACCCTAAAAATTAATCCTTTTATATTTTTCATTATTACATTAGGACTCGAGTCAAGCACACTACGAATGGACTTGGATGCGCTATGGTTACGGTTTGTTCAGTTGTGCTAAGTACATTAATGACCAGCTATGTGTTCAATGTGGTGCACTAGGATTTAATGCATAGAATGCTACAAATTCGATCTAGCATATAGGGATTCGCTCGGGTGTGCCACGGTTTAGACACTAGTATTATATGATCCGCTGCTATGGGGCATCTCTACGCTCCATTCAACAAGGCTACGACCAACCTGTAGCAGCATGAACCTGCACTGCAAGAGGCTGAACATGGCTATAGCAATTGAAATGTGCTCTCCCTCTTCTTTTTTTTTATTTCTGTGAAATCTTCATCGATTTTCTAAAATCTTGAAATACATATAACACTTGTGAAGATTTTGGGTTCTTTCAAAAACATCCATTGACATGATAAATCTACAAAAATAAAGTACCGTTTGATGATCAAAATACTATGATTTTATATGCATGTATCAATGTCTATCTTTGTACAATTTATGGATATTATAAAACGGAATCATGATCATCATAAATAAATACTGATGACATAGGTCAATCATAATAACAACTTCAAAAGTTAAATAAATAAACAATAACTTCAACTATTATAGAAATAAAAATATAATAATTAATAAATATCACAAACATAATCTCATTAGTAACTCTTTGTCACAACCATGAAAAAAATACTTTTTAGGCCACGACTTCATGGACAGATAATATAACATATAAGGTTCTAGGATGTTGGTCTATATCATGATATAAGGATCCCCCTTTATAGCATTTTGGCTATCCAAGTTTTCTTCACATTCCTCCTCTCAATCGTTCCTCTCACTGTTAAAGGCTTGGTTAAATGCTAAGAGGAGACAACGGATCATAACTACCCTCTCTTTTCCTTAATTTTTATTTTATCTTTTATCTTTTTTCTATATGTTACACTTGCTCCCAAAGGTTTCTGTCATGCTGGAAACTTAAACGAGTGGCTGATGAACAATTTCCTCTATTTTTTGTCCTCAAGAGCAATATAGAAGACATAGAAAAGTCGCTCGGGCTAACGAAATAGGAACAAGCCAACAGCCTTCTACGTTGGTAAAAATGTCACTAAAATATGAGGTGACATCAAGGTCCTTGGTCCAGTGATGAGGAGGCATGTGATACTTTTCCTCCTTCTAGCACCCAAGCATCAACTCCAACAATGATGAGCGAACGCGTTGTGACTTTGGCCTACATCCAAGGAGTTGGAGGGTTGCCATGTAGTAGTTTGTTGGCGAAGAAGACTGTGGTTTTCAAGAAGTTCGTTATTGTTAAGGGGTGTGTTGAACATATGCCTTAGTATAAATTCAAATATCTAAGAGAATTGTGGCTAGTTTCATTTGTAATAGAATAAAAAGTGTTTTGCTATGGGTTTGCCTGAAAGTGACTAATAACATCCTTTCCCCATTCTTTCTTAGTGTACATTAAGGTCAGACAAAAATTCCCTAAGGCATTTCCTTAAGGTGTTGTAGGCTAAGAAAGGTTAATGTTGAAATGTTTCCCTAGCGGCATTAATCATTAAGCACATCACACTTGGTGCCAGAGCCAACTTAATGCGGAGATCATTGAAAGTAAAAGATGAAAAATCTCACAAGTACACGAGATCCTGTATCGTAGTATAAAAGCATTGATTCAATGAGGAAGAGTGTCAAGTACAAAGATATCAAATTTCTTTCTATTGTGTAGATGGTCATGTTAGAATCAAAAGTATTGAACAAAAATTAAAAGAATATGAAAGCAAAATGAACTATAGTAAGTAAGATATGAGAATAACCAATGTACGAGAGGATCCTTTCTATTTGTGCATTAAGTTGTCCCAAAATTCCGCAAGGCATTTTCTTAAGGTGTTGTAGGTTGCTTAGCCACTATTTATGAAGAAAGATCAAGGCATGATGGTCCCCTTGCGAAGCTAATGGTTGAGATGGTTATAAATAATTTTACAACTACTGTAGTAAGGCTCGACACAATCGAACATATTGAGAGTTCACGAGTAACAACACTTCCATGTTTTTTAGAAGAATTATAAAAAAAAATTAGGTAAGTGACGAACTTTTTTTATATATAATGTAATGACTCAAACACTTGAGTGAGAGAAGTTGTTTATAATAGGTTTTGAGAATCCGAATCATCACTAATGACATATAAATAATAATAAACTCATACACTTAATATCACTTAGTAGTTGTAAGATTTTAACTTCAAATACATCATAGATAAAATAATCACAAGCAAAATATGTTATGTGACAAGTCAAGATGTTTTTTTTACATCATGATCTATTGTTCATAACATACATACACATATACGTAGATGTACATGCCCAAAGTCAATATATCCAAAAGGACTAGGAACACAAAAGTTTTTCTATTTACCCATGACCTTTTCCATATGAAAAATGATGTAATGAGCCATCAACCACCACTCATTGTCTCTTAACTTGTAGCATCCAAGTACAAGGTAAATTAAAATATTTTCCCATGAGAGAAGGACCAATATGTCTAAATTATTTGATGGATAGTATACTTTCTTGCATGGGGCTAAACTTGAATGAGTTTTAATATGACTAAGTTTTTAGATATTCTACAAGGTTGGGACATTGAAAAGTGGAGAAATACTTTGGCAACATGTGTATAAAAAGATTGCTCTAGAAAAATAGTCAGCTTATAAGGTGGAAGCTATTACTGAAATTTTAGTTTTTGAGTCTCTAAGTTCACAGGAGTTTGATGCATACATATTCCAACATATATTTGTGTTTAAATTTAGGATTATTTTAGTTAATTTTAAATAGCATGCATCATTTTATTAGATTATATGCCTTTATTTCTTTGAGTCACAAATCTATCAAAATTTTCTGTTTTTATTTCTAGAGCACACGAGGAAGCAACAACGAAGCCATTAGAAAAAAAAAACTTCACTAAAATTGGAGTCAAAATTAAGCCATAATGGAAAAATCAATAAAGTTGGCATATGTTGCAATAGAATCTTATCGGTTGTTAAATGGACATATAATGGGCCATGATAGAAATAGAATTTGAGTTTTACAAGCCCATCACAACCATTGAAGCTGCAGTAGTTTCATATGATATTCCGTGTCATGATATGACTTGATTCTTATGGGTCATAATTTTACTATGTAAAATAATAGTCGCTACCTCGAGAGTATAAACATATTGAAGATCAATATGTAACACCTCTGCCTCGTCGTCGAGGCACCGTAACAGTGTTACCAATATTTTAGTATTTCAAAATCAAACTTCATAATTCAACGGATTAATAAAAACTAACTCTTTAAATTTCCTAAATTTCCGGCATATAGCCTTTGCTAATATTCCATCAAGACATGG
This sequence comes from Pontederia paniculata, assembly GCA_001647135.1. NCBI lineage: Eukaryota > Viridiplantae > Streptophyta > Magnoliopsida > Commelinales > Pontederiaceae > Pontederia > Pontederia paniculata. Next base: position 37,980 of record LTAE01002182.1, on the reverse strand, counting down.
AATACATATAAATAGTAGGACCAAGCTCAAATCATATAACATCATAACAATAAGAGATATTAACTATAAATGCGCAAATTCCTCAAATCGGAGTTCACCACACTCTGACACAATATCAAATCAAATGGATAAGAGGGTTCATGAATCAAGTGTTTAAGGCTATGTTTAGTAAAAAAAGAAGGATAACTAATCCTTTCCCATCTCTCTCTCACGCACAATCCTAATAATTTATTCCTTTGAGTGCCCATATGAGCATTCAACAAGCAATCATCTATACTCGAGGAGAATCTCCTCCTTCTCACATACAAAAATAATATAAATAAAGGGGTGAGTACAAAGAGCTCAATGATGATTAAGATTCCACAAATCGAAAATAAATTCGAATGAAAACCACGTCTAGAAAATTTGTTGTCAAATACCAAACATATTGTCATCATACATAGCTTATTTTATAAAAAATATTAGCAAACCTTATATGTATGCATGATCCAATATCTATATGTTATGATATCTCTTTGCCATCCACGAGAACATTCATAATCTTCCACGGTTGATGACCACCTCGATCCCGTGAGCCATCGCTCACCCCCTTTAGGGCATCACATCGTCCACCATATGTAGATCACGTCAACCTCACGAGGGAGAGCTATCATCATCATCATCATCATCATCATCATCATCATCATCATCATCATCATCATCACCTTGACCTCATGAGGGAAAGTTACCATCATCTCACTCCAACGTGAAACATCCTCTAATGCACATGCATGTTAATACACATACAAACACACACACATATAAATATACTATTTCAAATAATTTTTTAAATTCTAAAACATGGATTTCATATGCGATTTGTGTCACACAATATGAAAACATCCATAAGCTCAAATTGCAATCATAAAGCATCATCCACAACATGTCAAGAAATTCGATATATATAATCCACACGAAAACATCATCAACTAGTGTTATTTATTAGATCTTGACATATCTTGCAATCTTTCAACTCTCGATATTTAATTATAGGGTTGTTTTCTTATACTTTCTTTGAATTATTGCAAAATTTTAGATCCAACATTGAACTACAAAATCGGTCAAAAGTTGGTCTAAATTTTTTTATTGAACAATTAGATCCAACCATCCATTTTTCATTTTTTTTTATATTTTTTCTTATTTATCATATCATTTTCCCTTTTAATTAAATAATTAGATAGCTCTTGCACTCGCCGTTGGGTAAGACTTTCGCCGCTGCTCGTGCGATGGCACGGTGTGAGCGGGATGGTGAGCTCGCCTACATGCTATCTTCCCTCACAAGCAGCAAACTCTGCTCTCCGTCGAGCTTGCCAGTGAAGTGAAGGCGAAGTGACATTTTTTTATTTTTAATTTTTGAGGGAAAAAATGACATTTAATAAATTAAAAAAAATAACTTTAACGATATATCAGAATCAACTAATATGAAGTGGTGGAAGTCATCAGTTCTAGCTTGATTAGGGAACAACTAAAAGAGAAACAGTATATCCAATCAAAACTAGTTTAATGTTAACTTTGTCTGTTTAATGAATTTTTTTTCTTGGTTTGCATCTAACAATACTCAATGAATTTTCTTTATTTAATTGAAATCCAGAAAATGTATGTTAATAATAAGAAGAGCCTTGGAATTGGCAACATCAAAATGGATTATCAAATCTCGAATGAAGGAAACGGAGGTTAAAAAACTGAACGGAACGTATCTCATGCCCATTAATGACAATCCCAAATCTAATTGTCCATTGAATCATGTCTTTGGATATGATAATAACTCCTTGAAGATTGAGAAATACTATTTCTTTGGCAGCGACTTTCACTCAAAGGTGGTTGAACCCATGACTATTGAATTATAGAAGTTGCAAGAGAACATACAAATGTGACACCAAGAATCTTCAATCTGACGTCTAAGGGCGACATGATGAATTGAAGACGGAAGGAGAATTGCATACCCAGATTTCAAAGGGTCAGCACAATCGCAAATGGACAATAACACACTTTTTTTTGTTTCAGAAGTTCTCAAAGAAACTTTTTAGATAAAACTTTGAAATGTTTTTATTTATATAAGCATCATCATATCCATCACTGGGGCATCATATTTTTTGGCGCATATGAATACAAGAGGCAAAAAGGATAATGACAATGAGAAAACCAAAATACGAATATGAAGTAGAGAAATTTGAATATATCCTTTCTTTTTATAAGATTTTTTAAGTACCCGTTCGGGAGTTTCGATGCACAATATTAGTAATATCAGACTAATCCATAGTTGAAGTAAAGAGTATAACGATATTTCTCTTATCGAATTGCCAACTCCAGGAATCGAACCTGGGGCTACTAGTTCCTGTAGTCCCTGAGACACATCCCTACTAATTAAATGTGTTAAGAAGCTCATAGTCTGGTACGAAGAAAAAGAAAGACTGAAAATAAAAAGATTCATAAATCCCATCGATAAAATTCGAATTTGAAACTTCTTGATATTTAAGTGGAGGGGTGAGCCATACGCCCTTGTTCCCTTCTTTTTATAAGACTAATAAAAGCTTTAAGGTGCCACAAGATGTTGTCATCGTCCATGTAGCAGTGTTATTGTTACGTCATTTGAGACAAATGCATCTGATGCAACAGTAGGAGATCTACTATCATAGCAGAAACCAGGTTGGTTTGGCAGTGGCAACATTATGGATTCATCGGCTAACATCAACAGCACATCATTCATTGTGGGCCTATCTTCGCTCTTCTCTTGCACACATAATAAACCAATCTGAATGCATTTTAGTTCCTCAGGAAAAGGATCAGATGACAATTCATTTGCTTCTTCTAGTAATTCCAGCTTTCTACCTTTCTTCCACAATTTCCATACCTATAAGGGCAATTCATTAGAACAGGAAAGAAAAGAAAAGAAAAAAAACAAATCAAATGTTTTGTTTGAAAGGAAATTTGATCTTAGTATAGCACACACATTTTCTACAAAATTCATATGTTCTTTTTCTTGGGAGATGAATTTGTTCCTCTTTGAAATTATGATCTTTAGAACTATCACGCCAAAGCTGAAAACATCAGATTTCTCTGAGAAAAGTCCATCCATTGCATACTCTGGCGCCATATATCCACTGCAAGCAATAGCCAGCCATGTTAGCATCACAATTAGTGCATATGTATGACAACTTAATATAATTTTTTTCACATTTGGAAAGCTTTTAATATTCATGCACTGCTTTTTAATTCACAACCCACAACCAAGCTCCTTTTCACATGATACTTACTATGTTCCGACAACCCTTCTTGTTTGCTCATCCAGTTGCCCTTCTTTCAAGATTCTTGCCATTCCAAAATCTGAAATTTTGGGGTTCAAATCCTTGTCTAGAAGAATATTGCTCGTCTTTAGATCCCGATGAATAATTTTCAATCTGGAGTCTTGGTGAAGATATAAGAGCCCCCTAGCTATTCCTATTATGATATCAAGACACTTTTGCCTAGTCAAAAGTGCAAATTTGCTAGCATCTGATAGAACCATTAAGAGTTTTATTAGTACATATGGAATTAATGTGACATAGAATGTTAGACTGAAAAGCATTGAATTGGAATTAATACTTTCTTCTCGGTAAAAAAAAGAGCATAACCACGACAAAGGAGATTGAGCTAACCAAGTATGAAAGAATCCAGGCTACCATTCTTCATGTACTCATATATCAATATCCTCTCCTCATCCTCAATGCAATATCCGAGCAGCTGAACGAGATTTCTGTGTTGAAGCTTTGCAATAAGATTAACCTCGGTTTTGAACTCATTTAGCCCTTGGGTTGATCTCTTTGACAATCTCTTGACAGCAATATCTTGTCCACCTCCTAATTTTCCCTGAAGATATTTTAACAAATAAACTTTCATGGACTCCAACATCTTTTTGTTTCTCAGTAGATAAATTCTCATATAACATTTTTCAGCGATGGAAAGAGAAAGAAGGTAATACCTTGTACACAGTGCCAAACCCGCCAATTCCAAGTATGTTATGACTGGAGAAGTCATCAGTTGCATCTAGTATTGTAGTCATGTCGTATAAAGGCAACTCTCCATCATCTTCTTCTTCTTCACTTCTGAATGTGCAAGTTTTTACTGCTTACATTGAAGTAAGAATTAATTATTAAAGTGTACTAATTTGGTTCTATGCTCAATAAAATATTATAAAGTCAATGCATACCTTCATTGTGTCTTGTCCTCTTCGTGTAACATAAAAGTATACCAATTAAAATCAGAAGAATGCCAAATGTAGAGGTGAGAATGATCAGAAGCAGTCTTTTCTTGGTAGAATCAACCTCTGTGGAATATATAAAGTCATGGCACGACAACTTTGGTGAAAAGATAGATTTATCTTTGACTTGGAACTACTATGGAGGATGATTCAATCACCACACATGTAGGCTACCTTTATAGGTCCCGAACATAAATATGCATTGAGATTCCCAACTAATTATATGGATCTTTGTGCAAAGATAACTTCTTTTATGATAAATATAAGTACTTTTAATCCTATAGAATTGCATGAGAAAACACTAAATAGCACCATTTATTTCGTGTTATTAAAAGTTGTGTTCCAATAACTACCGGCAATATACTTACCATGCTTGGAAAAGATAAACCGAAGGTAAAGGTCATTGCCGAGTGCAGAATTCACCTTGACGTCATACACATCGCCATTCCAGATCACGCAACCTGTTACTCCGAGCACAGCATACGCCGTGCAGCTACAATTCCTTAAGCACCAATCTCTGCATGCATTCAGATTCTTGTGTCTGTCACTGGAAGCGTCCTCAGTGTCAGGCATCTTCATATTGTGCATTAGTGTGAAGCTATCGGATGATGAACATTTTAGAGATGCATCCCTCATGCATCCATCGGAGTACTTTCCCTTGTTCCAATTGTCTGGAGATCTGGGAACAAAACCCTCCAGACACCTGCAGATTGAGCTGTAAGATGGGTCGCAGATGCCATTAGGTCCACAGATGGCATACTTGTCACATATATCTGATGGGAGCTCGACATACTTTGTCCAGTCGTTGCTTGATGAAGCCCAAACAAGTAACTGAAGCGATCCTGTGGTATTCAGATGAACACGACCTGTCAGAGAAGTACCCACGGCGTCCGCGGAGTAGTAGCCACCGTAGGCGTTTCTGAAGAACTTTATCTCAAAAATGCTATTGTTGCCAACAAAGTTCGGCCAATCCCACGGTCCGTAGAAGCGAGCTATTTTCTGAGACCCTCTCCATATGTGGGTCTGCGGCACGTCGTAATTTGAGAACTTGTAGCAGTAGTCGCCTGGCGAAGGGTCACTAGGACTCTTCCATGAGGTGTACTGCCAGAAGATGTTGTGTTGGTAGTCCACGCCAACTTTCATGCTTGGAAGATACGTGTCACCCGGATGATCAAAGCTTTGCCACAGAGTTGATATATTGGATCCATCTGCACTACTGCTTAAGACGAGATTTCCTGAATCCAGAAGCCGTAAGACCGGATTTGCCCCTTTCATCGACGTGCCAGTCGACCAAAAAGCTCTTCCGTGCTTGTTGGACAGGACTAGATTTCCATTTGGAGAGAGGTGCAGTATTCCTGAATCGGAGCTGCTGAGAGATGCGGCTCTGTTGGCGACCCATGCTACTGTCTGTACTGAGATGTTGTAGAACCAAATACCAAGGTACCTGCTGGTCGATTCGCCAGGGCTGAAGAATCCCATCTCGAACTTTCCTCCACTAGAGATCAAGGTCTGGCCGTCTGCGATCGGTTTGTTTGGAATCATTGTGTCTCCTGCATTAGTAGTGAGATGAAACATTGCTAATCTCATATATGTTCAGATACTTTTATTATCAGATAATACATATTTTTAACAGAGCTGGATGGAAATCCTATGCCAAATGCACAACAAATACTTCCAAACCATAAAAAAAATCCTATTGGGCATGCTCTCTTGAGCAAATATAAAGCAGTAACTTTTACTTTGGAAGTTTACAACATCACTTACCAAAATGGTGATTGAGGAGAGAAGCCGCAGTTGATGCCTTCGCCATGATTGGCAACAAAGCTAACAAGTTTATGATGAGCATGTTTACTCTATTAGCCCTTTGCATTCTCATGCAGACTTCTGATACCCTCCTCATTCTCCTCTACTGTCTGATGGCTTTAACCCTGTGATGTTCTTTGAACTAGTGACTGGTGTATATAATTTTGAGTAATGTTATCTATTTATAAATATTGGTTGACTTCGGGGGAGAAGTCTACTTGCATTGAAGACGACCACAGTGCTTAGATTGTTTGATGTTAGAAGTAGAGCCTTTATTTACTTCACGATCACGCGGCCACGGTGACGGCCATGCTGATTCTGGCAATGGACCATACGGAAGTCCTGCAATTGGTCCTGGCCATGGAGGTCCCTGAGAGTGTTCCAACTAACCGCACGCTGCTTCTTTTTTTTCTTCTTTTACTCGCTCACGGCCCGATGTTCGAAAGTATTCAAAATTATTAACATCTGACTAATCTAAAATTGAAGAATATAACGATATTTTTTTTAATTAAATTGACAATTTCGAAATTTAAATTCGAAATTATTAACTTTCGATTTTTAATTTGGAATACACTCTTATCAATTTGCGTCTTTCATGTTCTGCATTCCGATCTATGTTATATTTCCAAAAAACTTATTGAAAAGTTAGGTACCATTTACTTACCGAAAAAATAGGTAGCATTTAGTAACGGAGAAAAAGTAGGCAGGAAGCAACGTCGCCCAAGGTTATGCTTTTTGTTCTCTCTTCGGATTATTTATTTATATCCTTTTTGGTGTTTATTGTTTGGTGTCAATAATGATGCTACCCATGACTATTCTATTTTGAGAATTGACCTTCAAAGTCTTTCCTCTTGCAATAGTACATTTGAAATCTGATTATGAAATTTTCCCCTGTTAAAGTTTTTTTATCAATAGTAACAAAAATATTTTATATACAAAAGTTGTTGAAAGAAAATTGTGTAAAGAAAAAAAAATATGAACTATATATTAATGGCTATCTATTATAATATAGACTCAACATTGATTTAGCTTTCAGAATTTCTGTAACATAAAAAAAATGAATATGAATTAAATAAGTACTCTTAACAAACATGTATTTTGTTTTGTAATGAAAAAAAAAGTTTTTTAACTGAAAAAGTACATACATTTCCATTGTTCTTTGCGTTATAGGGAGGATTAAGTGATGCAATGACACCAAGGACAATCCTATACAGAAGAGCCCATAATTAGATCGCTGGGTGTTGTGGTCTTTTATTGTTGATATAAAGGGGAAGGGAGAAAAATTGAAGATGAGGGTAGCAATACGAGAATTAAAAAATAATAAAAATGATAAGAGAAAAGATAATATAATACATAATAAAATATTACTAGCCATTACATGGAAATCCACGAGTCAGGAAGAGTCAAGCCTTTAGCAACAAGAGGCATAATTACACATCAGTTTGTAATGGATCATTATATCATATAACGAGCCGTAACTATAATATTTTATAATTCTTAGAAATTTCAGGAAATAAAAAATAAATAATAAAAAAATAAGATGAGATATTATTAGGATTAGGAAAAGAAAATTAGGAGTCAAAGTCAAATTATTATTCTAATATTTTAATATTCCTAGCTCTAAATCAAATTAGTTTTAAAGGATTCTAATCAAGTTAGTTTTAAAGGACTCTTAATCACAAGAACAACAACTGATGGGAAAGCGATAAGAAGCCTCAAAGTGATTTTTACATAAGATACGATGACAAGATGATTAAGTATGGAACTAGAGAATATGAAATGGGCTCTCGACCCAGCCTTAAATAGGAGGGATTAAGTTGATTTGGACTTGTATTAGGCCTAGAAAACCCCTATAAATAGAAGGGTAGAGAAATGTGCCACGAAGAACACAGACTACATTCTCTAATGGAAATGGTCGCACGTCCTTGAGGCGCAGATCGTGACAAACCAAACACGGTCGCATTGTCCTTTGACACGAACTATGCGAAGACAACATCGTCGAGCCGCCGCCACACCGGAGATAGGACGTGGACCGCGTCGCCCCTTAACGTGAGTCGTGTCTGCCAGCCACATTGCTACAAATTGACAACTCCCAGGAAATAGTTCGTGTGCTCTACGAACATGGACCGTGTTCCTCAGACAACAATGCATCATATTGGAATGTGTCACTGATACGGAGCATGTCATCACTTGGTTCAAACTTGAACCAAAACGCGGACCATTTTGCCCAAGGTCGCACCCCCAATTGACATGGATCGAGGTGCATCGAACCCGAAACGAACGACCAACACAAACCGCGTTCAAAAATCTTGAGTCGTGTCAAGCAAGGAAACCTATCATGTCCTTGCGGATGTGGGTCGTGTTCCCCTCACTAGTAAAGTTGATTATTGAATTATCGTTACATGTGATGTATTAATTGTTGCATGAAGTATACAACCTAGATTTGCATGATAATAAGAACTAAAAAAATTGTTGCATATGATTGAATCAGACATGAAGAGGATGACTTGGTTCTCGATGAATGCGACCCCATATATGGAGTAATTGGACTCCTTCGAGAGTAATTGGACTCCTTCGGGAGTAATTGGACTCCTTCGGAGGTAATTGGACTCCTTTGGAAGTAAGTAATTGGGTTCCTTCGGAACAATTGTATCTCAATAAGGAGAAGGCTTTTTGGAGTCTTAGAACTTTGGAGTTTTGCACGGAAAATTATGAGAGACATGAAAGCATCATTTCTCCTCCTTAGAGTTGTTTTGTATATTTCATTTTTTAGTTATATATGAACTTCTCTCATTGATGTTTATTTTTTTTATGGAGTATTCCTTTGTTAGAATTTACCGAGTTTAACCTAGTTGTTATGGATCTTTTCATATTTTTGATGTATTCTAAACCTTTTTGAAAGTATTCATGTCTATTCTATATTCTTCTATGAGATTTGATTATTATTAGATGAATTGATTTCTATCCGAAAGGAAGATTTGATTATTTTAGTGATTTTTTCTCTGGGGTTGATCTAGGGTGTTACCTTGCATAAATACAATAATATATGGGAAATCCAAAGAGTCATAAGCTTGTGTAGTCAATTAAGAAGAAATCAAAAGAGCTCTTAATTGATAGGGAACTAATTTTAATGCATCTTATTTAATAATTGATTAGGATTCGAAATTGAAAGGATTAATTCTTACTTTTTATTTTCAATATAGATAACTCAAGCCGAAGATATTTGGGAGTTAGCTAGGTTGAAAATTCTCCACTTTATCATTAGTTCATAAGTGTTAGTGCTTGTGATAGGATTCATAGCATTGGTGGTGCAGACGAGGGTTTCAATAATTTTCATCATATTTGATATCTCTTCGTCTTACCTCTGAATTTATTTATGATTAGTTTTTATAACTTTTTATTTTCAAATTAAATATTTTTCATTTCTCACATTTCAAATCAATATTAGAGAGTAGAAATTAAATAATACTCATGGTATCGACAACTCATACTTTATTACTTGATTCGACTAGTGCACTTGCTAGATTTATATTTATATATTTTTTTTGCATCAATCATCTATCTAAAGGTCGTGGAATTGAGAAATGAGATATTGATTGCAAACAAGGAGAGATAACAGTTTGACGGATGGGTGTGACAATCCGAAGAACTATTTGAGTGTTTTGATTTAATTTCAAGGGACTATCCCTACGAGCACAATGAGCCTACATTCTTAGTTATGCAAAGAGATCTAATTGACTATATTCTCGATCAGTCTTGAACTCTTATTCATGAGTCTTAAGACTTTGGTCAAGATAATGAGAGCTACTTGATTTATTTCTTATTTTCTCGTGTTGATTGATTCATATATTCTTGTTGAAGTGATAATAATAAATTATCCTTGTCTAGATATTTGCTTCAAAAGTTTTTGTCAAGTGATTACTTTTTTAATCTTTTTTTAGTTTGCCTTTTATGCAAAACAATAACTAATCGACCAATTAAATTAAATATGTCGAGTTAGTTAATGCAAGAAATTAATATGACTTAATCAAATTGATCCGCGTAGACCAAGGGCGAACACTCATCGTTTACGACATGGACTACCAGGGTATCTAATCTTGTTCTCTCCCCATGCTTTCGCACCTCAGCATCGGTAGGGACCCAGAGAGCTGCCTTCGCTTTTGGCGTTCCTTCATAGATCTGCGGATTTCACCCCTACACACGAAATTGCACTCTCCTCTGTCTCACTCAAATCAATATTTCGATACCAAGTACGATTGAACTTGCGTTTAATAGTTGTATAATTTTGATCTAATATAACTTTTGAAAGGATTATTTCCTTAAATCTCCTTTGAATTATCGCGAAATTCTAGATCCAACTTTAAACTACAAAATTGAGCAGAAGTAGGTCTAAATTTTTTCTATTGGATAGTTAGATCTAACTGTCTATTTTTCCATCTTGCATTTTTTATTTACTAAATGACAAATTTTCCCTTCCACCTCATGTCTCCCATTTCTATTACCACCGCCACCCGTGAATAGTCGAATCCCGAGCTGTCCTCACCATGAAGTCAAAGTTAGTCATCGTCCTCATCCTTGTCTTCGACTTGGTTGCCTTCGACCTCGTCGTTGTTGTATATCAACATCGAAGCAAGGTCGACACAGTGCTCACTGCTCGCCACCTCTATGTAAGAGCAAAGCTCGCGCAGGAGAGAGCTTCCCATCGTGTGATCTCCAAGCTTTGTGTAGGTGAGATCTTTGAGCAGGCGACCAACTCGTCTGTAGGTGAAAGCTTGCCTACACAGGAGCTATGAGTTGTGCATAAGTGACGGCTCGACTGCATGTGAGCTTCGAGCTTTGCGTAGGCGATGACTTGCACGTGATCTCAAGTTTTGCGTATGCGAGTGACAGACGATAGCTCACCTATGCACGATCTTTGCTCATGCGACATCTCACTTGCACGTGAGCTTCGCGTAGGTAAGCAACTCGATTGCACATGAGCTCCAGGCTTTGCGCAAGTGAGAGCTCGCTTCCATGCGAGCTTCGCACAAAGCTTGCCTAGGCATGAGCTTAGCATAGGCAAGAGCAATTGCCCCTGCATGAGTTCCAAGCTCTAGTCTCACATAGGCAAGAGCTCACTTGCGTGCGAGATCTGCATGAGATCTCGCTTGCATGAGCTCTGAGATTCGCATAGGTGCGAGCTTGCTTGCATGAGCTTCATGTTGGTGAGAGCTCGCCTACGCGAGCTATGCAATTTCACTATGGATGGAAGAGAAGGAGAAAGAAGGAATCCTTTTTAAATTTTGAGGGCAAAAGTGACATTTAGTAAAAAAAATTAATGATAAACCGAATGGAGGATAATGGGTAGACTAATTTCTTCGATCGAAAAGAAGTTTAGACATACTTTTGATTGGTTTTGAAATTCAAGATTATATCTAAAATTTCAAGATAGCTCGAGGGAGATTTAAGAACATAACTCATTTTAAAAAATATTGTGTCACAACCGGCTATCACAACCTATGTCATATGTTGGACAAAGCCTACACCATTGTAGTTGTTCTTTTGGAGTTTAGACATGTGTTCGAGAAATTAGTAAAGTTGTTATTGCTAGGTAAATTTTGTAGAACATCCCATGCGGATATGAGATAGTAAGAAACTCCACCTCGAGACTTTCTAAGTACGATGTAAGTGGACTTATCAATAATTTATGCAGATATAAAACTTTCTTTTCCCGAAAGGATCATGCATGGTCCCAATCTTTTTATAGTTTAAATTGCAAGTGCATTCTCCAAAAAGGACTAGTAAAATAAATACAACGATTAAATATATTGCACCAAAACAATCCAACCAAATGTGCTAACAAAGGCTTTTAGGAAGCCGCAAGATGTAGTCATCTTCCTTCTACCATTGTTGTTGTTACTTCATTTGAAGGAAAAGCATTTGATGATGCAGTAGGAGCTCTATCATCGTAACAAAAACTAGGTTTCTTCGGTAAAGGCAACATGATGGATTCATCAGATAAAAAAAGAACCACATCATGCATTGTTGGCCTATCTTTGCTCTTCTCTTCCAAGCATAATAAGCCAATTTGAATGCATTTCAATACCATAGGAACATAATTAAAAGATAAACTAGTTGCTCCTCCTACTAATTCCAAGCCTTTGTCTTTCTTCCATAGTTGCCAAACCTACAAAGGCCAATTCATTAAAAAAGATAGACATTTTGCTTATTAGAAATTTCAATTGTCATACATACATGTTCTATGAAGTTCAGATGTTCTTCCGTTTGAGTGAGAAATTTGTTCCTTTTTGAAAATAAAATCTTTAGAACTATCACGCCAAAGCTGAAAACATCAGATTTTTCTGAGAAAAGTCCATCCATTGCATACTCGGGCGCCATATATCCGCTGCATCATGTAATTAACCATATTAGCATTCTCAATAGTGTGCATACATGGGAAATTTTAATATGATTTGTTTGCACGTAAAAAGCCATAAACATTATCGTCATCATATCACGACTCAACAAGCTTCCTTTCACACTATACTTACTATGTCCCGACAACCTTTCTTGTATGCTCATCATGTTGCCCTGCTTTCAAGATTCTTGCCATTCCAAAATCTGAAATTTTGGGATTCAACTCCCTATCAAGAAGAATATTGCTCGGCTTGAGATCTCGATGGATAATTTTCAACCTGGAATCTTGGTGAAGATATAAGAGCCCCCTGGCAATTCCTATTATGATATCAAGGCACTTTTGCCAAGTAACAAGTGCATTGTTTCTTCCATCTAAAAAATTCATTGAAGTTTTGTTAGTCCATATAATTAATGCTACACAATTATCTTAGAAATGCGAGAATGACATTGTAAATGGTGGAAACTAATAATCATTTCTTAAAAAAAAGCACTATAAGGACAAAGAAATTGAGCTAACCAAGTATGAAAGCATCCAAACTGCCATTATTCATGTACTCGTATATTAACATCCTTTCCTCGCCTTCAATGCAGTATCCGAGCAACTGAACTAGATTTCTGTGTTGAAGCTTTGCAATTAGATTGACCTCAGTTTTGAACTCATTTAGTCCCTGTGTCGATCTTTTGGACAATCTCTTGACAGCAATTTCTTGTCCATCTCCTAGTTTTCCCTACGGTTTTGTTTCTCAACAATGAAGCTTCATCAATCACAACTTCTTTGTTTCTTAAAAAGAAGAAAAATTCAACATCAAAGAGTAGTCACCTTGAACACGGTTCCAAACCCACCCTTTCCGAGTATATTATGGGTGGAGAAGTCATCATTTGACTCCTGGATAAAATGTTCTCGAATTCAATTTTCACGGAGGAATTTATGTATTTTTTATTTTTATGAACAAAGTACCCATGCGTTGACATGCAGCAGAAATATACTAGTCATGACTATTCTACTTTAAGAATCAGAGTCCTTAAAGTTTTAGCCATTTTTCATAAGCTCCCTAATAAAAATATTATAAAATTATATATTATATGCAAAAGTATTTAAGATTCATCAAAACATGTTAAAAAGAGAAAAAAAATAGAAAAAAAACACATTTATCATAGTCTGAACTCAAAATTGATTTGAATTTTACTTATTTTCTTTCACCTAAACAAATATAATATGTATTTAATAAGTACTCGACAAGTCGGATGCGCTGAATTAAGCATTACAAATAATAGGGTCTGACAGAAATATCCTTATTCTTGGTGTCACAGAGGAGTTGTAAGTGATGCAATCACACCAGGTACAATCCTGGACAATGCCCATGCTGTCTTTTAATGCTGAAAAGAACACATTTTATATGCAAAAAATTAACCATATGATAATAAGCAAAAAATTAACCATATAGATATCCAGACCAATTCACGGAGAAAGATGATGGAAATATCAAAAGACCTTTTAATGAAGTTGTAAAGCATGCATGGCTAAATTTGAGTAATTACGACTTGGAGATTTCTGAAGGGAAAATTAATTATAACTCAAAAAATTGAGTTAACTTAATTCTTCCATGGAATCCGATTGTTAAGTCAGTATTCAACAACGTAGTGGAACATTTATTTCTGGCCTTTGATCTAGTTTAGAGGACAAAATTTAAATATTTCAAGTTACATTTGGTCCAGAGAGACTTATAATTGTGTTGTGCCATCATGCATTTATTTATATTTATTAGCTCTTGTCATATCTTGTAGTCTTTCAACTTATTTTATAAATAATTATTCGGCTATTTAAATATGGGCTAAATCAAACATAGCTGTGTGATGGTAAACGCTCGTCGTGTCTCGTTATAAACACATAGTGGCAGGATATGATCTCTTTTTCTCTCCTAATAGTGTAACTCTATAACAATGATCTTTTTTGTTTAAAGATATTTCTCTTGTTCACATCCATCAATAAGATTTTACCAAATTAAAAATTTATATCATTTTTTCATCACTGTTTTTTATTAATTAATCCCTTGACACTATATTCAAAATAAATTGATATTAAAGTCCAAGGTTTTTCACAAACAAGTTCCAATGATGACAACAAAGAGGTTCAAGAATAATACAAATTTTAGTTTGTGATAAATTTGGATGTTTGCCTTCTTGATACAGAATGGGTTGAAAAAGGCTTTATAAAAAAACACCCAATACGATAAAGACATTCACTTGGGAGGAACTTAATGAAGAAGACATGTCCATGATCTAATTGTGCCTTGTGAATGAGTTCTTAAGTAGGTTCATGTAGAGAACACATCATCAAATTCATAGTTAAAAGTCGAAAGTTCTATACTTGACCAAAACTCTGGCCAATCGACTTGTGTTGAAACAAAGGCTATACTTTTAGTATGGACAAAGGTACATCAATCATATCTCGTACTAGTGAGTTTATTACTCTTATTAATAATTTGAAAAAAAATATAAATACTAAGTTGAATGATGAAGATCATGCGTTATTGCTTCTATGCCTTTTGTCATCTTCATATTTTTTAAAAAATATAATCGCAAAGGTGAATGATAAAGATGTGAAAAATAAACTATTGAGTAAAGAAATATTGAACAATGAATTAGGATCTAGTTGCAAACTAGATAAGAAGGCCTCAAATTTGATAGCAAAAAACAAGCATCAGACAAGTAATGCTAATCAGGATTTATCCATATCTAAATCAAAACATGGAGATAAAATATAAAATTACTATAAGAAGAAACGTCATATCAAGGCATATTGTTACAATCTACAAAAAAAAGAAGTTGAATGAGAGGAGCGAAAAGGAAAATCAGAAGGCAATGTAGTAGATGTTAATGCAACCGAGAGTAAAAATAAAGATCTTTTGCTGGTGCCAACAACTAATAAATCCATATCCTTAATTGAATGGATCCTCAATTGTGGAAGCTCGTACCATGTGTCCCAATAAGGAATGGTTCTCCACATTAAATCAATTGAATGTGGAGCTATTCTTATTGACAACTTATAAAACTGTTGATATTGGATCTACTCATATTAAGATGCATGATGAAGTTGTTAGAACTTTATCAGATTTAGTTATTTTCCTAACCAGAAAAAGAATCTTATTTTTCATAGTATTTTGGACTTAAATGATTGCAAAATTGTTATTGATTTCAAATGAAACTTTCTTGGGGTGCTCTTGTGCTAATAAAAGACTTAAAAATTAATAGATTGAGTGTTCCACATGGTTCAACTATGATAGCAACAAGAGTTTCATCATTCGTTTTAGAATAAGATTTCACAAAATCATGGACATGTGTATTTGGACCATATGAGTGAGAAAAGCATGTATGTTCTAAAAAATAGAAACCTTTTTTTTAGGACCAAATGTTGAAAAGTTATAATTTTGAACATTGTATCTTTGTAAAGCAAAAGAGTGTTATTTTCAGTACGACAATTCATAGGACGAAGGGAACTCTTAATTGCATTCATTTAAATTTATGGGGTCCTTCTCAAGTTCCTCCAAAGGAATATAACATATGTCTACATTTATTGATAAATTATCCAAAAAGTTTGGGTATACTTTCTAAAAGGTAAAGATTATGTTTTTAAGAACTTAAGCTTCTGAAAACATTGTTTGAGAAGCAAACTCAATAGGTTGTTAAGAGCCTGAAAAATAATGGAGTCGAGTTTTGTGGTTTAAAATTTAATGACTTCTATGAGAAAAAAACACAATGTTGAGGACTCTACAACATAATGACATTGCAAAAAGAATGAACAAAACTCTAATTTAGAGAGTTCATTGTATGTTGTCAAATAGTAGACTAGGCAATTATTGTTTTGGCAAAAATTGTCCACTTGACATGCCATTTAGTCAATCAATCCCTGATTGATCAATGAATTTGAAATTTCTTGAAGAAGTATGGTCAGATAATTCTCATAATTACTAACATTTAAGATCTTTTTGTTGTTACATATATATATGTATATATGATGGAAAACTTGAACCTAGAGCTAGTAAATTTATATTTCTTGATTATAAATTAATATTAAAAGTTATAGTTTATGGTGTCTTAAAACCAAGAGTTAATTCTTAATAAATATGTCACCTTTGATGAATCTATGATGATTTACTCGAGAATGGATTAGTTTGTGATTGTTGTTACATAAAAACAAAATGCTTTACCGAAGGTGGAGCTATGATCCAAATAGTTATGTTGTTCCTGAAGTACAACGTTACTTCAAACTCAAAAAAAATATGTGGCTGGTGACTAACAAAGAAGCAAAATAAAATACCAAAAAGATTGGGTTTTGAACATACGAGGGTTTATGCTTTAAGTGTCATTGAGGATATTGAATTACCTTATCCTTCCACATTTAATGAAGACTTCATGAGCTTCAGATTATTTCAGACTCCAACTTATCCTTTCACTTATACTTTAAGGATTGTGATGATGTGTTCTCTTTAGTTGTGAAACATATTTATATTTCTACTCTACTTGTCATTGTTACTATGCACAACCTTAAACTTCAACAACTAGATGTGAAGATAACCTTCATACACGATGACATTGAAGAGGACATATATATCGAACAGCATGAGAGTTTCCATATTGAAGATAAATAATGTCACGTATACCATCTTAAGAAGTTTTTATATGACCTCAAACAATATTCTCATCAGTGGTACAAAATGTTCGACTCATTTATATTGAGCATTGATTTTGTAAGCAGCAAGTATGATAGTTTGTTTATCTGCATAAACTTGTTGATGGGTCCTTCATTTATTTGTTGCTTTTATGTTGATGACATGTTGATTGCGTGCAAGATATATCTGAAATCAAGAAGTTGAAAGTTAAATTAAGATCTTAGTTTGAGATAAATGATCTTAAAACAATTAAGATAAATTTGGGATGAAATTTTTTGAAGATAAACAATAATGATGACTATTTTCACTCAGCAAAAGTATATTGAGAAATCCATGAAGCATTTTGGAATGCAAGGTGCAAATCTAGTTAGTAGTCCCATTGTTGATCATTTTAGACTCTCATCTTCATGTTCACCACAATTAAATGAAAACATAAGGTATATGTCAGAAGTTTCCTACTCTAGTACATTTGGTAGTATTATGTATGCTATGGTTTGTACTTGTCTAGATACATCCCATGCGATAAATATTGTTAGTAGATACATGTCTAATATAGAAAAGATGTAGTAACAAGTAGTCAAGTGAATTTTAGTTATCTAAGGGGCACTTATGATGTCTGTTTGAAATTTGATAAGAGTCTAGTTCGTTATGTTTATTTATATTTTGTAGGAAATTTTGATAGAAGAAGGTCTCTCATAATTATATCGTTATTATTAATGGTTTTGTAGTTGGAAAGCTATTTTATAGGATACCATAGCATTATCTACCATTAAAGCAGAATATATAGTTATTACCGAAGCAGTGAGAAGATGTCATTTGATTGAGAGGGTTAGTTGGAGAGCCAACATGAATGAGAAAGCTATTAATATATAATGCTCAATCATAGTGCAATAGATTGTTCAAAAGACCAGGTGCATCATGAGATAACAAAGCATATGAATGTGAGGTAGCTTTTGGTTCATGATGTAGTAAAAAAGAAGGATGTTCAAGTTCAAAAAATCAACACTCATGACAACAAGGCATATATGATGAAAAAAAATCTTATCTATTGCTAAGTGTGAATTTTGCTTGGACTTGTTTGGCATGCCATTCGGCATAGGAGAATATGATACACATTTTTGTTTAGAAAGTTATGTAAAATTCAAGTTAAGATGGAGAGTTTTTTATGTACTATGTACTCAACATCGTGAAAGATGAAAAAAAAGGAATATGTGGCAATAGCAGAGGTGCCCATCCCTATAGCCCGCTACTAATTTATGTGGGGGTGCGGGGCCATAGCACTTCCTCCCCCGAAATATAAACTTTTATGAATAAGAGTTAAGGTTTATTATGATATACTTTCTTTTATCTCATAATGAAGCCCTTTGATGACAACCTCCTTTGTCAATGGATGTTTCGCTCTTGTAAATTTGATTATTGGTTTTTGTCACATTAAAAATGTGTGGGCCGAGCTTTCATTCTTGTTTTCTCATTGTTGTTGTGTTTATTAATAGATCCCTTGACACCATATTCTCAACAATGACAATCTCATTATTACAAACAATAAATCTCTTCGTTGGGCCCGTGATAATGATTTCAAGGCACATGAAATTCAAATAAATGAATTGGTCAATTGTGGCTATTGATGTGTGCTAATTATTTAGATAAAATCGTTAGCAAGTGCACTAGTCATATCAAATAACAAAGAAAGTGAGTAAAGTAGCATCCAATGAGGAATTCATTCTATATAAGTTAATTCACTAAACTAGTGAGGGGTAGATTGAGTTGGATAAATTATGTTTATAAGAAATTAAAATAAAAATAAATGATAATAATATGATCAATAACGTGTCGGAATAAGATGTTATCAAACACTGGATCAAGATGAATAATTAAGGGAAACACATGTTTAATTAATCAAAACCCATTTTTACCAATTCTTAAGAGAATTAGAATTCACCTAAGATCTGATGTCCTCTTTAGGATGCACCAACTATCTCAAATCTAGTAGACTCTATTGTTCTTCTCTAAGATGCCAAACTAGCTTATTAGGAATCAAGATGCATTAAAATGTAAACCCTAGACTATGGATTGTTAATCTCCAAGATACCAATCTCACAAACCTTACATCCGGTATTCCTCTTTAGGATGCTACTAAATGTGGTATGCAACGCTTTGACTAAAATATATTTCAAAGACCAATTTTAGAAATCAAAGAAAGCTATGAAATATATTTCATTCCTCTCCAGGATGCTAACGGAGATTCACAATATCTAAGAATTCATCAAAAGCATTAAACATCCCAAGGCATACACATGAGAAGTTGGATAAAAATGAGATTTATATAAAAAACTAAGATTTTGTCTAGGTTTTCCCTCTTTACAATGAAAATCTCCAAAAATAAAACCTAATTAAATACATGAGAGTTCATCCTAGAATACAACAACAAAAGAGAATAACAAAATAATTACACCTTCAAATGATGATTGGCTCAAGAATTCTGCAACACTTCGTCTTCTACTTCTGTCAGCTCTCCCAGACTTGAAGCATCCCCTGAATGAAGGTTTTGAGGGTTATTTATAGGGTGGAAGAGTCCTAAGCTTGATGAAATTCTTCTAGGTGAAAATATGATTTGAGATATTATCAGAACCGTCGAAAAAGCATCAAAAATGAGTTTAAAATATCTAAAATTAGAATATCCCGAAAATTTGCATGGCCCGTGACAAAAATTGTCACGATCATGACCGAACATCATACTTTGCACGGGTGATGTCACAGCTCGTGATAAATTATCACGATCATGATTGAACAATGATCTTCTGCATATGTATATAATGGTCCGTGAGTTGACCGTCATGACCATGATCAAACGATCATGTTTTGCCTTCAAGTGTCACGACCCATGAGATAATTGTCTCGACCATGACCGAATACTCGCATGTTTCACCAAGATGCCATGACCCATGACAAGATAGTCACGGTCATGACTGAAGCTTTGAAACAATTCTCTTGGTGTCACAACCCATGACAAATTTGTCACGGTCGTAACCAAAGCATGTAAATTTCTTCTGTTGATGTCACGGCTCGTGACAAGCTTGTCACGGTCGTGATTGATGTTGAATTGCTCATTTCTCAGCCATTTCCTCTTGTATTCAACTCAGATTTTGATGGCCTCTTTCCATCATGCTGCCAACTACCCTAGAAACATAGGCACACCAATTATGTAGACTCTGATTTAGAAAAATAAAGAAGTGAAATATATAATAAACTGATGTATATGATATCAGAATGCGTGCAAAAAGGCAATGAATATGATATGGAAAATATGACTAATTTGCCTACGCATCAAACTCCCCCAAGCTTAAAGTCTTGCTTGTTCTCAAGCAGAATTCAAGAGCAAATGCTCAACACGATTCCATCATAACATCGACATTGTAGACCAATACTTTCCTTGCACCCTCTCTTTCTTGCTCTTCACTAGCAATGCACCTTCACCTATCCTCCTGCTTCATAGAGTTCTAACTCATAAACAATTCAAACATAATCACTCACAGCTTAGGATAGAGTCTAACAATTTACAACATTAATGTTGAAGGCAAAAATATCTTAGAGTTTATACAATAAAACCTCTCATTTTTCTGTGTACTCACTTTCAATCAGGTTTCTACAAGGAAGTCCTTGTAGCAGTTTTCAACAGTGGATCCCACAAGATGTCCTTCAGTCACTAGGATTAAAGAGTACGCTACAGGTTTACTCACCCGAACATTCCTAGGTTCTAAATGAAAAATCAAACTAGGACATTGGATTAACACTTAGGCGCTTCTCCAACGTGCACATGGTCCATCTAACGGTCTTTCCACTGATGACTCAGAGATCAGATGGCCTTAGGGCAAAATTTGTGAAGACACCCTCGAGCTTACTTTCTGGGACTCACCCAGGCTTTGGATAACACATCAGGGCTGAATCAACTCCTTTTTTCACACTTTTTTTGAATTTTTCCAAACCATTTTCATACTCATTTTTTTTTAAAAATTCAAAAGAATTTTTTTCAATTTTTCACATTTTTTTTCGATAAGCTCCAAACATACTTAAACATTTAATTACAAGGCTATAAATATATACACTCAAGTACAATAAAGCTAAAAAGAACTTGTGGTCTAACAAGTCCTCACTCTATTCCACAAGACTCAAGATTCTAATACATACATGTGATTTGCATTCAATAATAGGGTACTCAAATTGAATAGATCATTCAAGTCAGCTCTATAATATATACTTAAGTACAATAAGAAATAAGCAAGGTTTAGTAGATGAACATAACTTTTATGGATTTTTTCAAACTTTATATACTCAAACTGATGCATACAAGTAACTCATACAAACTAACTCAACCAGAAAATGCAACAACATACTAAAGAAAATAAACTAAACAAAATGCATGAAATGAAAACTCCCCAAAGCTTACACTTAACACTGTCTTCAGTGTTGAAGCCCTCGCCGAAGGAGGTGATACAACAATGCAAACCTAAACATAATGCAACTAAAAGTAAAGGGAGAATACAACCTCATGACTCCATGGCTGATGGCAATGGTGGTAGAGAGAAGAAGCCTCCATAGTGGTCCTTGCTGGTGTGGTAATTACGCATGCACCTTATCATCTCATTTATACTGTCCTAGCATGCTCGTATCTTAATCAGTATATCAGCCTGGCTGTCCTGGCGGGTTCTCATCTCTGTCATCATTGACCTCCAGTGCAGTTGCTCCACTCTAAACAACTCCAGTATGGCCTGAAAATATGAGAAATTGAAATAGGAAGCATAGGAGGTCAAATCATCAGTAGATACGATGGCCAGCTCAAAAGACGATCCATCCCCAAATGGTCGGCCTCGTCATGGTGAAGGTCGAGGTGGGGGAAGTGCTAAGGGATCAACTAGCTATGGGGTATGTCCAGAAAGCAGTGAAAAGAATAACTAGTTGGCCTTGAATGATAGCCATTAAACTGCATGAGAAAGAGTGTTGCAGTGGGCAGTAGGGGCATCATTATTAGTCAAGGTAAACACACCTATTCAGAAGTCACGACCCACGACACTATGTTGATTTCTTTTCCAATAGTTCTATCCTCCAAATAGGGTTGCACAAGAAAGTTCGTGTTGTGGGCTTTTAATCAATGACTCCTAGTCTAGACGGCCTTAGGGCACCAAGTGATGAGCACCCCTCGAGTTTACTTACCTAGACGTTTCCAGGTTCTAAATTGGAGTTTGAACTAAGTGGTGAATAGGTATTCGTGCACTTCTCTATACTACACAGAATAGTCCATGTAACAAACTTTCAATCGATGGATCCTAGACTAGTTGGCTCAGGTCGCCAAGCAAGAATCCTATGGATCTAATTGCCCGAGCATATTATGATCCTCATAACACACTCCTACCCTTCTCATTACTTTTATGCTTATTTTCATAATCCATACAATTTTCAATTTTTCCTTCAAACGTAAACAAAAGGTTATTAGATACTTAGTGATTTCAGTAAAAAAAATATACTCTGATCAAGATGACAAAATAAAAATAAGTCGAGCTAAAAGGAAATAGTAGTCTAAGAGTCATAGGTCTAAGGGTAATATACTACATTCCATAGATTCCTATACTATGGTGATAATTGCTAAAGATTAGAAAACTGAATTTCATAGACCATAAATATGTTATCCTAAGTTATGTACAAGAGATACACGCAAGACTCAGGTAGCGAGTCAACACATAGAATCTTTTTTAATGGAGTACATGCAGAATACACATGACCACTCCCCCACACTTGAAATTTTCACCATCCTCAGTGAAAGCCAAGTGGAAGGAGTTATACACATACAAATGTAAACAAATTACATGATGGTACATAAACCAAATATACAAAAATGTAAAAGAAAAAGAAAAATTACAACTTGGTGGTCTATTGATCAGGATGATCAGGTGGAGGAAGGAGTGCACCATAACGTCCCTGACCGACGTGGCGATGACGTAGCATCCTCTCTAGGTGGTCCTAGCATGTGGAAATATCCTCGTACTGTTGTTGATGCTCCTACCATAGGAGGTAATATTAGTGTTGATGGTAGGCCTGAAGCTCCTCGTAATGTTGTTGTTGCTGCTGCTGGGTCTTGATGGCTGTTAGACCAGCCTGAAAAGAAGAGAAGTACAATGATGAAGGCGGTGGCGGTTGACTCGGGACACTCTAAGGAGGATTGATCGCCTTGTCTCTAAGCTGGTGGCCTCACTCAGACTCATCTCCTCGCTTTATCTCTCAGCATGGTGTGGTGGTATTGTACAACGCTCGAACACACTCGATTGTGCATGCAACAATATCCAGTTGGCGTGGTCGAACATGGTGAAGCAAACTTGACCACTAGGAGGGTCTCTGTCCTGTTCTTGAAGGTGAAGGCCCATACACCATCCACCATATTAACCAGCGTCATTTGTGGCCACAATGTTCAGGTCTAGAAACTCAGGGCACAGACGCTCACTCATATGGTCCTCTAAATTGAGGCGGAAATAGTTCTCTACTGGGGTTATAAGTCCCCTACAATAATTTTTCCACTATATTTTTAAATGAACCTCATTAAGTGTCATGCTAGGAAAGCCCCCATATTGATCTTGTATCCCCACACCATGGAATCAAGGAAGAACAACTTTGTCAAGTTCACTGTCATCCCTAGAAAAAAGAGAGCAAGACAAAATGTGATGCACATATCGAAAGATAGGGTTCTAAATGCTTGTACTATTTGCCAACTGGTAATTTAAGTGCCCTAGCCATTGATGGTCCTCCAGAAGTCTTGGCCTGAAAAGTCGGTGGCGCGCACTCATCCCCCACATTGGAGGACTGATAGGCTTGTTTGAACTCTATCACTGATAGGACCAACTCTTTATTGTACAACCTAAATATGATGGCCCACCTTGGATGGCGCTGGTAGAAGACAAGGGAGGCAAGGAACTCCAAGATAATCTCTTTGTATGTGGGCCAATAATTGCAGATGACGTGGCCAACCACGATGTTGTGAACAAGATGAATATGTCGACGCACATGTTGAACATCATCATGGTGGCATCATGGGCAAATCGGGTGGGTGTCAACTTTCGTTGCTTGTACATTTTAGCCCTCCTCATCTGATCATCGTTACAAGGTATGATCTGGAGAGGGCACTCGATAAGGCAGTCAATAGTCTCCTTCTAGGTAGCATCTCGCTCTTTGGCATTTTGTATTGGATGACGGGAAGGCTATCGTCCTATGGATCATGTCAGGAGTCGCATCCGAGGAGGCATGTTGGAGATATGTGCTTCACGAGCCTTCAATCAAAAATCCCATCCATGGTTCATCGAATTGGTGATAGGACGTCAACACGACTGTGAATTGTTGTCGTAGCAACCGTTAGGGCAGACTTCACATTTGTGAATTGGGCTCTCACATTTCATGAAGTGGTCCTTGATGCATGTGTTGCCTCTTTATCAGCTGGTCAATATTGCCAAGGTCAGTGCCAACGATGATGATGGAGGAAGAGGCGTTGGTGTATCATCGTTAAGGCTCCCCGACGTTCGCGCACACACTAGAGTCTAAAAAATTATGATGGTCGGAGAAGAAGGTGTTCATTGAAGTACTCGTATGTGGCCGCTGTTCACCGTCATTGAAGTGGAAGAAAGGCTCCGACAAAAAGATGATGTCATCACCGGTAGTGATCATAAATAGGGATGGGCCGTCGATGTTGCTCGCAGGGCATGAAGGATTCGTGTGAAGAAATCAACAATGAATTGCCCATTAAATAGATTCATGCTTGCCTTCTAACGGTCGTGATCGTGACACATGTGCGATAGAGTCGTTATGCCTCGATCATGTCTGTAAACCTGCAAAATTAATGATTAGAAATTATAGACACGTACTTGTTCATGACTCATGAAAAGGTGTTCACGGCCTTGCAATATTGGGGCTCATCATCTGTCTTCGATCGCAATCGTGAATTGATCCATCCCCCCTACGAGAATCTATGATATCCTTGCCAGATTTTTATCGCCGCTTGAAATTAGGGTCACGACCCGTGAAATCATTGGGACGCAGATGGACTTCTTTGTAGCAGTCGTGAACTTGGATTCATGGCCGTGAAGTTCTGGTTCTTTCTAGTTGCACTCTTGTGACACGTTAGGTACTAAACACAAACCATGATTGCACAATAATAAGTCATAACAATTCAAAAAAAGATAAATGGCCTAGTTAATCCTGGTAGTTAAAAGTTCAAACGAAATTGGTTGTTCAAAGAATTAGAATAAATCTAAGAGTTTTAAGATTTAAGGCAAAGTAGTTCTAGTTTATAGTCTCTAACTTGACTTTTTCCTATAACATGTTAGGGGTTATCCACACGCGTGGTAGATTCTTCTTCCTCTCCTACCGCTTCATCGACCTATTCCTTTATTATCATGTGAAAGCTTGTCTTTATCTTTCTCTTAAAATATATTCATGGATAAACATGGGGACGTGTTCACTGGGTGCTACAATGTTAGCCTCCCATGTTGGACGTTGATCAGTGTCTTGCTTGTCGCAAAGAATGCTCATCCTAGTATAATTGATAATTTCTCCCCAGCTTGCATGTCCATCACTATGAAGTCTGTCGGGAAGATAAACTTTTCTATCTTCATTAATACATCTTCTAGGAGTCCTTTGGTCTGTCAGCCAATTGTAGTAGCACGCCCGTCTTATTTAGCTCTCTTGTCTCCATCTTCTAGTAGATTGAATACAACATCAGGTTGATGTTGGCACAAAGATCGTAGAGGGCATCGATATAGTGAAATTCACCAACAGGGCATAAGATGGTGAAGCTCCTTCGGATCTTGAAGCTTCTATGCAGACCCCTATGACACAAAGAACAACATTGAGGTGTTAGTTTAGTAACTATTGTTCCCTCGATCTCCCTTTTGTTACTCAATATCTCCTTTAGAAACTTGGCACAACTCGACATCTGAGGAAGTGCTTCATGAAACGGATTATTGATTTGCAGCTGTATGAACACCTCCAGGAATTTTGCAAATTGACTGTCCAACCTCTCCTTACGATACCTTTATGGATAGGGGAGGTTGACAGACTTATGCGTGGATGGTGGAGATGCAAGCCTTGTCTCTTCTGCCTTAGTCCCTGACTCTTCTATTGCAACTTTTTGTGTCTAAATAGCAAGGGAGCTAGGACCTTCCAACTGGAGTCCACTCTTTGTGATAATTTCCTTGGCGTGTTTCGTGGTATTCTTCTCAATATCACTAGGCAACGAGCTGCGTTGCTTTCTAGCGATGATGTTCGCCAACTGCCCCACTTGAGCCTCCAGGTTCTTGATAGTGACATCTTGATTCATGAACTTAGCATCCACATTGGTCATAAATTTCCCAAGAATGTCTTCTAAGTTGTTCTTGTTCTTTTGCAACTGCTTGGATTGGAAGCCATGAAGGGATTGTTGGGAGCTATTAACCCAATAGTAGTTTGGGTTCATCTTGAGGCCAGGCTAGAATCATGAGTTGCCTACATTTTTGTTCCTAAAAAAAAAACTGTTAGCAACATAGTTGGCTTATTCCATTTGGTGCTGAGCAGCATTAGTTATAATTGGATACTTATAATTTGGGTGGCCCTCAATCGCAGAAATCACATGTCATAGTAATGACCTTGTTGGCGGTGTCCCTTCCTATCCACTACTCCATCTTCCTATTCAAAGCTTCAAGTTGGCCAATGATATGTGTGATATTATCCACCTGATGAATGCCTGTGATATTATCCACCTGATGAATGTCATCTTTTATTCTGAGGCAACACCATATCATTCTATCAGCAGGTAAGCACAAGTTTTCTATCATCTTAAAAACAACTTCCGGTGATCTATCAAATATAGTGCTTCCAGCCGAGGTATCCAACGAGCTATTGACTCTCAAGGAGCCTCCATTATAGAATGTATGGATTTGCCATAGAGTGTCATCCTATTCTGGGAAATCCTCACAACAAGTTCCTTGAAGCGCCCCCATGCCTCATGCATCGACTCAATATTCTGTTCAACGAAAGATTTGGCTTCAAAGATGAGTCTCATCACCTTTTGGGGAGGGTAGTACTTGTTATAAAATGCTTTCTTCAGCTCCTCCCACGTCGAAAAGGTGCCTGCTGGAATGGTCGACAACCATGAATATGTCTTTCCCCTTAATAAGAAAGGGAACAATCTGAGTCTCACTACATCATTAGACACTCCAATGAAGTTGAAGGTGCAACATAACTACATGAAATTGCGAACATGACTGAAGGGATCTTCATCTTTGTTCCCATAGAACTTCTCGTGATTTACTGTTTGAATAGTGCCATATTGTATTTGAAAGTTGGCATCCACTTGCAGAATAGTGATGCTCCATGGTCTCTCTTGCATTTGTCCAAGCATGTAGTCCTCAGCCGTCCTGTAAGCTGGTTGGACTAGAGGATTGCCAACATTGTTGGCATTATCATTGTGGTTGCTCATCTTATAGTTGCCTGCCATAGTCTCAGTGCTTGCAGTGTTCCTTCTGTAGTGGTGCAACATCCACTCAATCTTAGAATCCAATAGAAGAGGACCGCCCGCCCGAGGGTCCTTGTGTTACGTCTTACGGTAGATATTATTCAAGAAGACTCGGGGTCCAGGTTGTGATATGCTCTTAATTCACAATTTTTGCACAATCACAATGAAAACATAAAAAGTGATGAAACCCAATTATTATAAGTTTAGATAATGATATTAACAAGTCCCCGACTATCTTAATGGGTTTGCGAAAGATAGGCGTAGGCGGGTGATGATGGGGATGAGGTGAGGCAAATGATGAACAAGCAATCCCGGAATCCACCGAGAACTTTGGAATCCACCAATAATATCGATCTACAAGTCGTCTACTTCAATTTGGTAAAAAAAATAATTGCTTAGAATCTATCAGAGTCACTCTAGAATCCACCAGAGTTCTTCGGGAATCCACCGAAGGCATCGTGAATCCACATGATAAAAGGACACAAAGTTCTATTTGAGAAAATATTCATAGTCTGATTTTATTCATATCAAAATAACTCTTACATAGAGTTTTGCAGGTAAAGATTGACCTAACAAAAGCATCTAAAATAACTAACAAGTATTCCTAAGATAACAAGGGAAAAATAAGATAATAATAATCCTAACTAATAAATTCTTTTAAATTAATAATATTTTGTGCTACATTAGACTCTCCTTCGTCAAATTTTTAATAAGGAATCTTCTTTTTCACACGCGACACGGTCCGCGTCTAAGACTATTTGACAACGAACACAATCCGCGTTCTTTGAAAACGGTATGTGTTCGTGTCAAAAAATTTTATGGTTTTCGTCTGATTTATTTCAGGAAAAATCTTTATCCTCAATTTTTGAGAGTTCAAGCCCTAACCGGAATAGGTGAGGGGTAATCAACAGGAATAATATTTTTTATTTGTTTTTATAATAAGGAAAGCTGAATTAAGAAAGATAACTACTAATGATAAGAGGACACCAAGACTCTGGGTTTACCTCTGAATCACATTCATCTACTCTTTGTCGTAAAATCATATAATGTCGTCCAGGCCCTTACACCATGGGTCAGAGCAGTCCCGCTCTCGCGGCGACTGCTATACCTTTTCACCTTCCCGCCCTTGCGGGCAAGGTTCAAGGCCTGACCAAATGCAATCTGGCCATGGTCACACTCTCTCCTTCGGAAGAGAGCTCACTGTCAAGCCCCTAACCGTGAAATCTTGACTGAGGAAGAGTAGTAATAGAAGCGCGAAAGCGAAGTGTCATAGTGGATCGACACCTAAAGTACTCGACGATTACCGTATACTTGCGGTGATAGGAGTGTGCATAGGTTTATAAATAGTAAAATTTGAAGTGAAGAACATCTTTATACAGATGATCGATCCTGGTTAACCCCCTAACCTGTGGTCATCATCTATCTTACTCCACACTTTGCATCAATGCCCATTGTTAACGAGTTCGGTTCGTTGCATTACGTTCAGGTGCTATCCAAACTTCGTCAGACCGTGGTACTCTAGATCGTGAAAAAGTGGTCTTCTTCCTGCCGTGATCAAGACTCCGACGAGGGTACAAACACGACGACATTAGAACGTGGAAGAACTAATATTTCCGTCATCCTCAAATTTGGATTGATTTGCGAAACAATAACTAGTATGAGGCTAACAGTTTGACGAATACTTTGTAGAAGGGGGGGGGGGGAACATCTTCTCTTTTTTTATTTTTCTTCACGATCAAAATTTAAGATAACTACAGATTTGATCAACCTGCTCTGATACCACTTGACCCAGCGGGGTTGCGGAAGATGGGCATAGGCAGGCAATGATGGGGATGAGGCGAGGCGAATGACGAACAAACAATCTCGTAATCCACCGAGAACTCTAGAATCCACCAACGATGTCGGTCTACAAGTCGTCTACTTCGGTTTGATAAAAAAATAATTGCTCTAGAATCCACTAGAGTCACTCTAGAATCCACCAAAGTTCTTCGGAATCCACTGAAGGTATCATGAATCCACAGGATAAAAGAACACGAAGTTCTTTTTGAGAAAATATTCAAAGTATGCTTTTATTCATATCAAAATAACTCTTATATACAATTATACAGGTAAAGATTGACCTATCAAAAGCATCTAAAATAACTAACAAATCTTCTTAAGATAACAAGAGCAAAACAAGATAATAATAATCCTAAATAATAAATAATTTAAATTAACAATATTGACAATGATGCCAAAAACTCGATGCGACAAATGTGTACACACTTATTAGCAAATATACTAGTCATGCAAGTAATATAATGATGAGGAGTGTCGATCCCGCAAGGACTTATAAGTATCAAATTCTAGACGTAATTAGAATTGAGGGTGGTGATAAAATAATTGTTTTAAAAATAAAATAAAATATAAAAGAATGATCACAGGCAATGGTCGACAACGATAAAGTCAAGTAGAAAGATAGGGTAGTATCATGTTTACACTATCATAACTAAGGATCTTTTAGATATAAGAAATGGATGGAACATCTGATATATAAAGGAAATATATCTAGTCTTAACTCATCAATGTTTCAAGCTTGAGTTAACTATTATGCCCTAAATATGCAAGGACGAACCCTCTTAGTTTTTAGTCTCGCATACCATCAAACCTAATGCATTAAGAATGTTCCTAAATTAATCCAAGCCCTTTCGATTTCTCTTAGACCACTACACAAATGAGGGATCTTTAGATTTTTCCTTATTTGCGGTATTCATGCGTATGATAACATAAATCAACACTAAAGCAAGATAACAAGCATGCAATATCTTTCCTTCTGATAAGACATCAACATGCGAAATCTAAACATTTAGAGAAGCATAATGCACAACAAGAATACTATCAGATTTATTCCATATAAATGGAACACTAAACTAGATCCAAAGTCAATGGTTCAACAGATACAATCCTGGATCGAGTTACTCCATAGATGGAGAAATACAAACAAAGGAATATTAAGAAAACATCTAGGGTTGGCGAGTATACGTGACAAGTCTGGGCAGCGGCCAACTTAACAACCCACAAATACGTTTCACGCTTGTGAATCAGGGGGATGCGGGATCGTCACGCCTATGAGCAATCTTTAACGTCCATGAAGATGTGTTGCACAATGTATATTACTTCTTTATTGTGATCATGAGGGATCCCATCACGCCCATGAAACCATAGAATGTCACGGTGAATGCTTCATGTAGCGCCTACTAGATTATCCTTCACGCCCGTGAATCAGATGGGTAGAATATGTGGTCTTATGTAGCGCCCATTAAATTTTTTCTTTCGGCTATGATATGGATGTCATTCATCGTAACATTCTATAGCAACTGTAAGAGATTCCTTTGCTGCCGTGAGATTAATGTGGTGCCAAATTTAGGCCAAAATGGACTTTTTTCCACTTGAAAACACGAAGAACCAAAATTTTAGTAAGTACCGACTCTTAATGCAATTTCAATAATAAATAAATATAAAAATGAATTATATGCATAAAGTGACATGATAAATGCTATGAAATGCATGTCACATTTTGCATGCATCAACCCACTTTACCTTGAACGTGGGGAGCATGTTGCACATTATCTTGTCTTATTTGATCTGATGCTAGGACAAGACCGCATAGTCAAGAATGTGGTCCGGGTTTATCAATTGGACTAAGTTATGACATGGTCCTCTTCTTGAAGCATGTTGATTTCCTTATTTTCTAGTTAATTAGTTTGTCGTACATGAACCATGTTTGATCACAACGTGGTTGATATTGTTTGTGTTATACCTTATGATCGCATCACCTAAAATGTTGCCTAAGTTCCTAATTAGAGATGTGGGGACATACATGTAGGATCTGGATGGCACCAAGAGGAGGGGGGGGGGG